>JAECUM010002556.1:5000-160791 GCA_016617855.1 Megalonaias nervosa
TTCTCAGACAAAGGCAAAGTACTTGACAATAAAATACTCTGAGAAGCTTCTGTGTCACTTCATATTTTAATAGGGATAGGATTGGGCGAATCATCAATACGTGATATAGAACCCTTTGACATGAATGGTTCATAATTCTCATAAATAATACAATCAGCCTGAGACTGGGGTTTGTTTGATCCAACAACAGTATTGTTTCCAATACATGACCTTGACCTATGAGAAATAAGAGTATTTGGAACTGCTCTATCTATATTCTGTTGCTTATATTTTAACTTAAAGCAATCAGTAATAACGTCCGTCATTTTCTTTGAATAAGTGTACCTAGAAAGATATAAGGATTTCTAATAATTCTTATCAGACGTTGGATTTTTATTAGTTGAACCAGATTGAACATTGTAAGTACTCGATTGAGACTGATTTTGTTTCCTACTAATCATTTGCTGAAAGGAAGATGTAACAAGATAACCGAGTTGGGATTTCGGACTTAAAACAGAACACTGTTGATGGTAATACAAATATAATGTTTATTGATGTACGGTTTAAATAAGAAAATAAATATGATTGATACGTGCGTGTATGGGTCCAAATATTGGACAAATTAACATAATACGCACGAAACCTAAAAATGCAACAAATATAAATACAAATGAATGACTTTACATAGTACAAGGAAAAAGGTGAATAAATCACAGCAATTTTCACACGATGAAAATAACGGGTGTTTTACTCAACAGTAAAAAATGAAGTATTCACTCAACTAGTGAAAAAATGAGATATTATTTTACTCAAATAGTAAAATGTGGTGAATTGATTGGAGAGATATTATACAAAAATATCTTATACACTCCCAAAACAATGGGGATAACAAAACCCAAAGAATTAGTCCACGGCTAAAAGATTACATACATGGAGTAACACAAAAACACTCCGTCAAAATTACACTTGGCTACCAGTCACACTGGTCACTCAAGTAAGTATCATTACAGGTAGTCACCGACCACCTTTCAATTCCTTCTGTGGTTAGCTCTGTAGCTGGTACCACGGCGACCACGATCCCTCTGATCACTCTGATCAGTCTGGTCAGCTCTACACCCTGGTCACTCTAGTCACTCTAGTCAGCTCTACAGCTACTATGTTCACTCTGGTCACCCTGATCATTCTAGTCAGCTCTACAGCTGCTATGTTCATTCTGGTCACCCTGGTCAGCTCTACAGCTGAAGATATGCAAGTCCCTAAGTAGACTGCTTGCTGACAAGACGTTCCGTAATGTGAATATATCACTTTAGGGTGAGGCATTTATACACAGACGATGTAGCCTATATCGTCTGTGAAATTCGGTTTTTCCTATCGATAGCACTTCGCACGTGCGGCATAGGATGAACCGAACTCACTGTTTGGAAATAATGTACAATATACAAAAATCACCCTCGAGTATCGTTGTACACAAAAAAACGAAACCCGAGTACATGTATTAAATAAATAGAGAGATTTATACAATTCCGTGACAGCAGACTTAATAACAAGCGAAACTTTGTGAGAGAAGGGATACTCGTCAGCTGCACGAGCAACGTTGTCTAAAGTATCTATCTTGTGTTTACCAAGTTCAATTTTGACGTCACTATGGACGCAGTTCTTGAACTCTTCGACTAATATGAATTGTCTAAGTTTTTCATCATCTTAATCAATCTTTTTAGGTGCACACCTCCGATTACATGGTTGTTCTTTTTCCCTGGCAAACTTTACATCGCTTTCGCTATTTTCTTATTTACAAATTCCTAAACCTCCCTCAGTATGCCTCTGGTGTCAACTCATAACCCTTCATGATACTTTCCATGACCAGATCATAATCAGTATTTGCTTCTACTGATAGTGAAATATATACATGACGAGCTTAGCCAGTAAGTACCCCCTGTAATAAGAACATCCAGTGCTTGCTTGACCGTATCAAACCTGTAGCTATTTTTCAAAATTCAAAAACTATTGATCTACTTCATTTTCCTTAAAAGGGGGAAATAACTTGATATTTGTGAAAACATCAAAAGTGGGGGAGTAATTATTTATTTCAAGTTCTAATTTTTTTTAAAAATCTTATTTGAAATTGCATCTCTCTATCTTCCTTTTACATTTGAAATTTCATTTGCATTTCTTCTTTTTGCATTTGGAATTTCAATTCCATTTCTTTTTCCTCTTTTTGAACTTTTCTCTCTTTCCTCGTTTTGCATTTGCTTTTTCTCTTTTCCCTTCTTTTTACTGTATTTTATCATTTCTATTTGAACCTGAAACTTCCTTAACTCTGATTCCATCTTATTTATCTGGATCTCTACTTTCAAAGATTCTAACCCTTCGTGGGTTGCACCTGAAACAAAACTCTCCACTTTAGTTGACATTGTGAAAGCTTGTCCGTTTCACTATGTAAAAAGACTAGAGACTAAGATAATTCCGAAACAAAATGAATTTAAATTTCAAAACAATTGCAAGATTTCTGCTAAAGTTCCCGAATGGAAGGAGCAGAAGAAATGTTGTCATTTACACCTCCAGCTGCACTTTATCAATATATCGTGATGCTTTTTGGCATAAAAAACATTTCTCCATTGGCATTCCTGCGTTAATTGTCCACGATACCTGCTGTAGATAATTGTCACACACACACACACACACACACACACACACACACACACACGCACACACACACACACACACACACACACATATATATATATATATATATATATATATATATATATAACATATATAACTTATATATATATATATATATATATATATATATATATATATATACATTATCGTCATGGAAAGATTACTTGGAAACCATTCGGAAAGTCTTTTGATCGAGCCAGTGATACAAATATGACAGTTAATGTAAGAAAATCTCATTTTTACGGTGCTTGTATTCTGTGACATATTGCGGGAAAAGGCCAAGTTGAACAAGTAGAGTCAAGGTCAAGGCTATCTCTGAATTCCCAGTGTTTATTAGAAAATATGCAACTAAGACTATTTTTGGGAACTACAGCATAGTATTTGAAGTTTTGCTCATTTTGTTTTCAGCATTGCTGAATCCTGACCAATTTGTCGAGTAAGAAAACCAAGTTTCAATGGGCTATTGACCTTAGGTTATTTATTGATTGAGTGTTTGAATAAATTAAAGAATAATAACCATTACTTAGAGGTAAGGAATAAGCACAAAGTAGAAGAGTATTTTATTGGTTGCATCGCATCAATATGAACCTACGACTGTAATATATATATATATATATATATATATATATATATATATATATATATATATATATATATATATATATATATATATATATACGCCATTCACATGAACGCTGCCATTCAAGTACCGGCGCATGGAAATTAATGTGGAATATAAACTATGGGAAATGACGAACCAACAAGAGGTAATTAAAATAGTTTAATATCTTTACAGTTGATCTAAGTCATTTTTCTGCTCTAGGAACAGTACCACCTACAATAAACTCTCTCTCTCTCTCTCTCTGTCTCTCTCTGTCTCTCTCTCTCTCTCTCTCTCTGGTCGGTTTAACTTTAAATCTCTCTCTGTCTCTCTGTCTCATACACACACACACACACACACACACACACACACACACACACACACACACACACACACACACATATACACACATACACACACAGACATCCTTTGGTCGGTTTGACTTAACTTTTACCATCATTGAAATGTCCAAAGATATCGTGGGATTTCAAAAACAAAATCCTCTACGATCGTCATTTCATATATATTAGACCGTATATTGCTACAATGCTCCAGAGTCTCAGAGAGAGAGAGAGAGAGAGAGAGAGAGAGAGAATTTTATAGTCTTTAGAAATACTAATTAAGCAGAATTATGACTTAGATCAAATGTAAATATATTAAAATATTTTAATTAATAATAATCGATTTTTAGAAAATTATAGAACATTTAAGAAACAACAACAAAATATAACATTAAATACAACAGAGTATGTGTACCAAGTAGGCGAGGAATTTACTGTATAATGGCGAACTGGTTTGCAACTTTGTATCATTGATAAACACTGTAGATAAATCCCAAGGAAAGTACACACGTTTCGGTACGACGAACCATATTCTTGTAGGTTACGTGGTCTAATTTCTACTTCAAGGTTTCAATCAAGCCCAAATTCCTTTTCTCTCTATCTCCACATTTCTGCATAGTTTGTCCGTTATGCATGAGAATGGAGGGGGGAACAGAAATCAGAAAGGATTGTAATGAAAATGTGCACCATATTAAATTCATTTAGAAAACGGGGATTATTAATCCTTTGTATCGTTAATTTCATTCGTCACTAATGATTAATATGTGGAAATTCATCATTGATCAGCTGCAGACGGTCGCTAGTATGTTTATATCAGCGTATTACTGCGCCATGGGCGGATCACAATTTGATATACCAATTGTATTGCTTAATACCAACATTTCAGATGCCATGTTACTTTTAAAAGGAAACGAAGCTTGCTGAGTTTCCTTTTAATGAAAAATATATACAGTGAGTGGTATATCATTGATACAACGTACATACTGTACATATATTTTATTTATATCACATACAAATACATATATAGAACGGAGTTCAGATTTACTACAGGCAGCTGTGCATTGACCGAGTGAATGAACACCTCACATCCCCGAGTGTGTCCGCCACAAAATGTAGTTCTATGCCGTTTGTGGCTATTAACAGTCACCTCTGCATATTGATAAGTTGATTGTTTTCTTTATTAGTTTCTATTTTTCGCCACATTGATTATATCAATATAATACATACTTATGACATAAACGTGCAAGATGGTTTTAATGATAAAAGTAGAGCACTACAAAAACAGGTGGTTACGTACGCCATTCACATGAACGCCGCCATCCACGTACCGGGGTATGGAAATTAATGTGGAATATAAACTAAGCGAAATGACGAAGCAACAAGAGGTAATTAAAATATTTTAATATATTTACAGTTGATCTGTCATTATTCTACTCTAGTAACAGTACCACCAACAATAAACTCTCTCCCTCTCCCTCTCTCTCTCTCTGGTCGAGATTGACTTTAAATCTCTCTCTCTCTCTCTCTCTCTCTCTCTCTCTCTCTCTCTCTCACACACACACACACACACACACACACACACACACACACACACACACACACACAACACACACACATAGACACACACATCCTTTGGTCGGTTTGACTTAACTTTTACTATCATTCATAAGTCCAGAGATATCGTGGGATCACACAAACGAAAGTCCTCTACGTTTATCATTACATAGATGTTAGCCCGTATCTTGCTACGATGGTCCAAAGAGAGAGAGAGAGAGAGAGAGAGAGAGAGAGAGAGAGAGAGAGAGAGGGAGAGAGAGAGAGAGATTTGGACATTTTCATATTTAAATAATAATAATCGATTTTTAGAACATTATAGTATGTGTAAGAAACAACAACAAACATAACATTAAATACATCATAGTATGTGTACCACGTAACCGAGGAATTTACTGTATAATGGCGACCTGGTTTGCAGCTTGGTATAATTGATAAACACTGTAGATAAATCCCAAGGAAAGTGCACACGTATCGTTACGACGAACCATATTCTTGTAGGTTACTTGGTGTAATTTCTATTTCAAGGTTTTAATCCAGTCCAAATTTTTTTTCTCTCTCACTTCACATTTCTGCATAGTTTGTTCGTTATGCATGAGAGTGGGGGGGGGGGGAACAGAAATCAGAAAGGATTGTGATGAAAATGTGTACCATATTAGATTCATTTAGAAAACGAGGATTATTAATACTTTTTATCGTTATTTTCATACGTCAGTAATGATTAATATGTGGAAATTCATCATTGATCTAGAATCAACTGCAGACGGTCGCTAGAATATTTATATATGCGTATTATTGCATCATGAGCGGATCACAATTTGATATACCAGTAGTATTGGTATATCAAATTGCTTTATACCAACACTTTAAATGCCATGGCATTTTTAATATATGTGGTATATATATATATATATATATATATATATATATATATATATATATATATATATATATATATATATATATATATATAAAACCCCCAAGATATATAAATAAATATTGGTGTATTGACATGGTGATCTGTAAAACGTGCATGATGAACTATTGTTGGAAATCTCACATTTGCTGGCTAGCTGTTAAATAAGGCTGTCGTTTGGGATAAAGTCGCTTTCAGTATTTACGTCTACGACCACAGGAGACGTTGCTCGCTCTCTGAACAGTAAAACATCAGTTGCAGTATGAAAATTAAATGCAATAGCTAAATATTTAGTTCATAACTTTGACAGTCATGATATTGATCCGAAAATCATATGGTTCATTTCCTTGATAAATACATCTCATAAAATTTTTTGAAAACTGTCAACTCTATTGGACACCAAGAACGGTATAGGTTTCCACCTTCAACGTACATCGTTGTTGTTGAATTATACGGCCTTCGTTTCAGTTCTTTATTTGTACATTCACACATTACAATTATTTAGATAGTGGGAACACCACTTACATGTTTGTCCGTAGCTGAAAATTTGACGTTCAGAGATATTCGAAGATAGATATGTGCCATTATCAAACATAAAGTCATTATCTGGATTTCCATCAAAGTTTCCCAGCAGACCTCTTGTCCGTCCTTTAAACTCAGTAGGTAGCACCACGCTAACAGATAGCATCCGAACACCAACTGACACATTGAAGGATATTCCTTAAATGTTAAGTTGTACAATAATTTAGTACCTGACCTTATATAAATCTGACAAAGCTATGATTAAGTTTGAAATATTACACGGGCTTAAAAAGGAGAAATTCCCATTCATACAAATCCAATGTTCCATATAAACACATTAAAGTTAAACATTACCTTTGATGAGTTTCATCAAAAGAAATCTAACATTAAAATTTTTATTTTTTATGATTATTAAGGAGTTTAATATTACCTTGAACTATTAACAGTTCTATTATCATTTGTGACAAAGCTTAGCAAGAAAAAAGAAAAGAAACAAAATTCATTCACTACGTTACCTGTTATTCACTCTCACTCATTTGTGAGTGCGATTTTGATTTTTAACGTAGCTATAATAATTTGTCAGTCATATCGCTACGATGTCTGCAGTGTGGCAGTTATATTGATGTCTAGCACATAGGGAATCATGCCACAGACATGTAGCATGATGTCCCACCCAGTCACATTATCCTGACACCAGGCCGACCAGTCCTAACACTGAACTATTAATGCTGAGTGCCAATCTAGGCAGCTACTAGGACTAGTTCGAACCCACGACCTCCCGCATCCGAGTCGGACGCTCGAGCCACTAGTCCACCGGAGCGGTCTTCGCACCCATTTGTCATATTACATATTATTTAATACCCGTATCCCACGGAAATTAATATTTAAAATAATTAACAGCATCGTTTATTTTCATTTTAGGTAGGATATGATTATTTGGCAGAAAATAACAAATATCGATGGTAATACATAAAAAACAAATTTTAGCTAAAATCCTATTTGGTAAAGGAGACAAGGTTAGGATGATATAATTTTAAGCAATATCTAAAGTCAATTAATTATTAGAGTCAATTTGATGGAAACAACATATGCAGATATGTACTACATTTATATTGACTTTGATGATAAAATAAAAAATGAACCATGAATAGTATAGTTCAGACCATTGGAAAATACGGCCGTTAATGTCTTTGTAGCATCGTCTCGAGAAAGCGAAATATATTCATCCTGCACGTCAAACTCCTTGGTCATATCAGCAAAGTCCCTCGTATAGTCATCAAATGAAGACATATTCTCATTGGATTTCGCGTATATGATTAAACCTGTAAGAAATTAAAGCACAATTATGTAAGCTATTTTTTCGTCAACATTGCTAATTAAAACTTCTATGTTGTATTATATTATGTTATATTTGTTTTTATTTTGGTATCTTGGAATATATTTCAGCTACTGTTAGAATGGAAAAGAATGAATTAAGACAATTATGTTCGTTATCATTTTTGTGTGTATTTGTTCGGTACCATAAGAGCGTCATGCTCTATATTCTATTTCTTCATGCCCAAGGCTAAAAACTATCAAACGCAAAATGCCAATGACATCGAATAAAACATGTGCATAATCGGAACGCTAGTGTTGAAAATATGTGTATACACCTAAAGCTGATATTGATTAGATAACCTGAGAAACAATATCACCAACTTAACTGCTTAAAATATTATTATAACAGCATATTGTGCAAATTGCCGTATTCGAAGTTATTCCCTGTAGAAGTAGTTTTGATGCATCGCATTTAATTATTTTGCTGACTTAACAAAGATAATGTTTCTCATATAAATGAGCAATACAGAATTTCTTTCTAACGTGATAGTGGGTTTTCACCGGTCATACATTGATGAGTTTTATGTGGTTTCCACATATTTTAATGTATCGTTTTTCATAATTATGCCGACAAAACCAACAATATAAAACGGAAATATTTCGTCCTCAGTACAATCAACAGCATCATAAAGTACAATATCTTATATAATGTTTCTTCAGCCTTAACGTTTATATAATCGGCTCTACTTTAATTCAGCCAATTACGAGTGTTAAAATAATTATTGAAATGGAGTATGATTTTAATCGGAGTGTGTCGATAAAGCTACCATAATAATAACATTTTCGAGCTGCGATGCAATAATTTAGATCATTCACAATAGAAAAGGAAAGAAACAAGCTAAGGACGAGAAAAGGTAGCAAAATCCAATAATATTAATACGATGTTTTTACCATATGAAACCTACAAAAGAAACGATTAAAATATATTTCATTCTGTGTAAAAATGCAAAAAGGTTCTGAGGCGAAGTTAAAGAAAATAAAACAGAATAATTAAAATATTGCTTACCATCTTTCCTTTCATTGAGTTCTACCTGTACATTGGAGCCTAACTTATCTTTCGCTGCAAAGGCGGAAAAAATTGTAGCGTCTGTCAGATTTCCGTTAGCTTTCTCTGCTCGGGATGTACGCGACTGCAGGTAGAAAGTGGCATTTTTTGTCTCCAGTGATACGAGTGTGTATTCTCCCCATCCATTGAATGTAAATTTCTTCTTGTCGAGGGTTTCAATGTGAGGATCACCCCAGAATATGGCTGCAAAATTAATAATGTAGTCGAAGAAATCACATCTTTCAGTTATTTCATTACACTATCAACACTATCAACTAGTAACATATTGGAAACAGGGTGTTGTTACAAAAGTAGGAGATGCATTTACATTTTCTATCTCTTTGTGTTTTTGTGTTGATGTTAACCGAAAAAAGAAAACAAATGTGAGGATGAACATACGAAGCCTGCGTTCGCGTTGTTGAAATAAAGTAACTTTGGTGTTGTTCATTAATTACTCACACCGGCATTTTTAAATCTTGATTTTCTATTTATTTTCATTCGTCAGGAAAAATACATGGAAAGTCTGGTTATTAACAGACAAAGATAAGGAATGTACAATAAGAATATAATAATACAATGGACCTTTTCCTATTAGGGATGAAACGGGTATATAACTAAGCAGTAAAATCAAATAAGTAGCATTACATAAATGAATGAATTATCGGAGGAAACCTTTAGCAGTGTTTGGGACTCTCGGAACATTATATGCCTACAAGGTACCTAATATACAGAATGATTGATTAGGTACTCATCAAAATGGTTATATTTTGAATAAATAAACCAAAGTGAATAACTATTTTAATAATTAAAATTGCATATCAACATAAAAGTGTGATATGTTTGAGTCTTCTTTCCCTCAGTTTTGTCCACTACTTACTGAAGCATTGTCAATTACTCCAATTTTGTTAAATGCAGAGAAGAAGCAATGAACAACGAAGTAAAACAAGTTTCGCTTTAGAGTAATTGTCCCTCTGGGTGGCTAGGACAAGCTGCTTGCATTTAGATAAGGAATGATAATATCTTCTAAGAATATAGTTACTCTAAAATGCCTGGGATGAAGCCAGTTGAAAATCAGCATAAACGATAAGTTTACCTTCTTAAGAAAGGTTTTAAAGGAACAAGTGTGATTGCTGATCTCTAAATTTTCCCTCATGTTAAGCCTGAAGAATGATTTTAAGTATTGTCAACCAATATGAATGTGTATTACCCCGAGGGAGGTGAGCAAATAATTTTGTCTATCTGCAATATTATTTGCTTTTTTCCAAAACAAGATATTTATTCTTTATAAATGGGATAGTAAAATATCGCCGCGCAAATCAAACTACTGATTCAGAAATTGCACTCACCGAAAAAGAACGGAAATATGCTGTAACAGCGGCTGACAGGACGTAGCTCATAGTACAAGTTACATAGTTTGGTTCTATTGCAGCAATAGTCCTTCATCCTCAAGTCTACGGCCTGATATTGCTTGGAGTTAGTTATCTTGTGATATTGTAGAAACCCTCCTGCAGTGGGTGCTGTTTGTTGATACTGTTCAGTCGTTACGTTATAACAACAGGTCTAATAATAATAATAATAATAATAATAATAATAATAATAATAATAAATCGTTTTTATAACAGGCGGACATGGACCATCCTTCTCTTTATTTTATAGTGATTACATCTTTAGTATTGAATCAATACTATATGCGGTGAGCCGGATTATACCAAGCGAATAATCACTTGTATCGGAAAAGGTCTGTGATAAACCCATTTATCTGAATAGTTACTTAAGAGATGTTCTTGAATAACGATTGCGATGTAGGAAATATTACAAATA
Organism: Megalonaias nervosa; assembly: GCA_016617855.1. NCBI lineage: Eukaryota > Metazoa > Mollusca > Bivalvia > Unionida > Unionidae > Megalonaias > Megalonaias nervosa. The sequence continues at coordinate 15,839 of JAECUM010002556.1, forward strand.
AGACTGAGTATGTGAGATGGAAGATTTATTTTTACTGCAACTTTACTAAACTTAACGAAGTATTTAAGAGATAATAACTCCTAGAATAAAGACTTTCCAACAAATACACTTTTTCAAGCGAATATTGTTTTGCAGTAGCTTTACAAATTTCTTGATCCTGTAAAACAAATACCTTTTCTGTTGGCTTGCAGGTGTGTGGTGATAAATAATTATCTGGCTAATTATAGAAGAAAACATATATTCTATTCTTGTCAACTATCAAAGATACATTTACCTTTTTTGTCCCCAACTAACATTATGATAAACGTAATTATCACATGACTTTCATAGCTTCAATTCAATTATATAAAAAATCTTTGATAGTAATTTATACCTGAAAAATTTAAATAATTGCCTGTGGTGTGGTGTATCCTCTAACACAGAAAATAAATCAAGTGATGCAGCAAGACAAATGAAATATCATCTCTCTATGTTTAATTGGTATAATGGATTTTATTAGGCTACGTAATCCATGATAGTGCATTGCTATTTATATCATGTTCATTCTATATTTCTGATTATATTCCATGCGCCGGAGATTTTATAATACTTTGGCATGCACATTAAGAAGGTATGACCTCAACGAAGCATGTTTGGGTTACACTTTACTTAGTCGAACCATTATCAACTAAGATAATAAACGTAGGATCAAAATGTTAAAAGGAAAATTGATTATATTAAAGACAAATCTTCACTAAAAATATAAAATAGTTTTACTATGCCAAATGACAGTCTTTGAAAGGAGGGCTTTATTATCAATTGGTGCATATGACATCACAATGAGTATTGAAGTCTTACTTATAGTATTTACCAAATAATCTATACTATTGATACTGAATGATAGAGGTTATCAACAACATGTTAATAAATGCCATATACGAATGGAGATCGTGCAAATAAAAATATATCTACCTTTCCATGAGGACTGTACCACCACCTTGGTCGTACGACAGCACAGTAAGTATAGGTATCCTGAAAATAGTAGCTACCGAAACTATTGTCCCACCAAAGCCAGTTCATGGAGCAAGGGCATGATGGCATATCGTCATTCATACGTTCATAGTAATCCTTGTTGTTGCGGTCTTCTGACCACCAAGAAAGACAGACAAGTTGGTCGCTGCTAAGTTGAAATTCTACTGGTGTCAGTCGGTAGTACAAAACACCTTTCAGACCTATAAAAGAGAAAATCATTGATATGGACACAATCATTTGCTTGCCGTTATTAATACTTGTTTGTTTGCCTTGAGGCAATAACATTCACAATATTGTTGTGTTATATTAGGACAATTTTTTCTTCTGCAAACGGTAGAATTTAAATGAATAATTCCCTTTGATAGTAGATAAATAAGTCATGAGAGACTCCTTATTATAAGCTGGTTCATTTTGGGATGGACCGGAATGAAGACGTAGTGTATTCACAACTGGATTATTTTGTGTATCTAGGCATGAAGCGTTGTGCTATTGCTGTCTTATTTGATGTTTTCTTATTATTCACGACGCCGGTGTCCCCTTCGTAGTGCCAGGAGAAAGGGTTTTCCCCATATCGGAACATATTTGTTTATGACTTGTTGCTTCTTTGTTTAGAGTTAAAAGTATAACAATCGGAGGTTCATTTGCTCTGTAGATTGTACAAAGAAGTTTGTTTCCTTTTTGTTGATAAAACGTTCATTCTTTTCATTAGAGTAACTAATAGTGAGAACAAATAGCACGTAAGGGACAATAACTAAAATAACACCGACATATCATTCGTACACACGTCCTAGATGCCTCATCTGATCTACTGTACTTATTATGTATAATTTGTCATGTTTTCATGCCACTCCTTAAAGATGCGTGTCCTGAAAGATTTTTTTAACAGCTGAACAAATTCGAGCTAAAATGTACACATGATCATTTGACTCTTTCTGATTAACTTTAGATAACTGGTTTTCCAAAATAATAAGAATTTCTAGATCAACGGTTAGGGTCTAATCAGAAAACACTCGAAACGAGTACAGATATAGTTATAAAACAGAATGTATTGATATAATTGAGTCAGCTACCAAGTCATTGGCTACGGTGATAAATATGATTTGTTTCATTTGCGTAAAGAATGATGTAGGTACTTTCCTTTTGCGTGCTTTTAAAGACGCATTATGCTGTTATACATTATGTGGTTTGCTATGTACTTGCTTGTGGGAGAGGGGTTTGTGGTAAAAATATTCTGAACTACAAAATGAATACCGTAGGTGTTTCATCGCTAATATATTTAACAACTTCCATTCTTTCTTTTTATGAGACATTCAAACCCGCATGGATAATCTGGATTGATTTAGCGTGTTACATGAAAACAGTTTTCAACAAAGCGAGAGTTGAAACATTCATGATTGTTGTGTAGTACTGGATTTAAGAAAGAACTTACATGGAAACTGACTAGGTTCTAAACGAAATACATGTGTTATTATCATGTCCAAATCTGATTTCAAAATAAAAACAGAGAAAGCACCTTTTATATATAAAAGGTGCAGTAGTTTTAACCAGATGGATTACTTTCTAGATCTAATAATATTCAATGCCAGTCTGGACCGTTTCTATCCGAAAATACTTTTCCAGTTTCAATTATATAAAAGTTCCACTTATGTGAGTACAGCACTTTAATACGACCCATGTATATGTACCGAGGTAATTTGTAATACACGTGATACACACAAAGGAGCAAGGAACAATTAGCTTTAGAAACTGAATGGAGTCTTCATGAACAATAACCTCATTCTTAAGCACTGCATGGTGTAAAAAAAAAACGTTAAAATAAGGAGCAAGATATAAGTCAGTCGAACTGAATTATGATTATGTTTTAAGACACTATTTATAAAGATATGGTTTTGTGATTAGCAATGTTTCATGCAGTCGTGAATTAAATAACGATATGCCAAATATAAAAAGGGAGACGCAGGTACCCATAACTACGGCTACGTTATGTATATTGCTGAAGATAAGATCGATGCAAAGATACATATTTGAAATGCCCATCATGTGAGGTATCTAAACTACTAAGATATTTGGAAAAATAAAATCACTAGCATCGAAAAGTATTTTCGTTTAAGAAAGTACCATGAGAGAGAGAGAGAGAGAGAGAGAGAGGATTTTAGTTTATTAGGAACATATTATTACCATTTGTTTCAACATTGCTATCAACAGTTAAAGCTCTGGTAGTAAAGGAATTCAGATCTTTCTTCAATGTGTTCGTTATTTCAAAGGCATATCCAATAAAAACCTCGCTATGTTGCAAGAGCATTTGACCTCTGAGGTAGATGTAAAGGACAAATGTGTTCAATCCATCTGTCACCAATATTACATGAAAACTTACGCTCTGAAAGATAGACAATTAAAATACAGTTTAATTTCACAATAAGGTTTGGGGTTTAATAATGTGTTATCAAGATTGGGGGTGGGTGGGTTAAAATGTGTAATAAAAATTTGGGGATAATGAAGTATAATCAAGAGTTGTCTGTGTAATCAAAAGTTGGCTAAGAGTTGGGGTTTATTACTGTGTAATCAGGAGTCTCATGCGTCGTATGTCTTTTCCTTTATTCAACTAGGCTGAACAAAAAAAGACACATTTTAAAAATTTATATGGATGAGAATCGATATAACACTTATGGTAGATATGAATGTCAATTAGTTTGAGACATCGACGTGAAATTTGCTACAAGGAAAAATGTATTCGTGTTCATTTTCCGAATTATTTATAATCATCCACATTCACAGCTTCATAGTCCCATCTTCAACACGAGCTCGTTCAAATTTCTCCGACATTTCTTTAGATCTGGAAGGCCGATTCAATTATATCCAGGTTAGAGTCTGAATTCAAGACTACGAAGAATTCAGACTTAAGTATGAAGCAACACATGCAGATTAGGATTACGTGGTTTCTATTCTTTCAATGAAAATCACGCGATAAAGATCATTGCGATTTATGTACCAGCTTCTATGTTGATATTATTCATCTATATATTTTGAACTTTTGTTTAACAGAAAGAAGATATTTAGCACATTGGTATATGTGGTCTTTAATATGTAATCTTAGGTAAAGAAAGAGCAAATTTAAATCATTTTGATCCTCAGTAAATTACTAGACTAATTTGGCAATAACATAAGCATGCGAAACAAAATTTAAAAAAGAGCGTGATTTCAATAAATATATTTTAAAAATTATTCCAACTATACTTAAAAATGTATTTTTTATGTTTTGTTTGTTTTGACTTAAGCTGAATAGGCTGATGATGAATCGTGTTGTCGCAGCAGTGCACAAAGTTAAAGGACATTTGATTATGTCATAAAGGGATCGGTGCACGCCTTTTCAAACTACACCTTTCTACAGTATCATCATGTTCTCTGAAACATGACCGGTAATTGTAATAGTAACTGCAATATAAGAAGATACATGCAAATATTCCAAACGTTTATGAATTGGCTGATAAAGAAAGAATGAAATACCTCATTTTTTCCGGATGACGCAGGATACGCTTGCACCCTGTCCCATGTGACAAGTAGAACAAATGTTGGACCAAAATTTGATTGGTCGCTTTCTGTGTTGCGCACGAAATCTCGTGCCTGCAGTACGTTACCATTTGTCCCTAAAGTTTGATTTTTAATGATGTCGTATGCATGATAGTAAATTATTCCACCACCAGATGACATATTAATTCTAAGGTCAAGGTCAGTAAAATAAGGCGCTAGATAGGAATGCTGTATCAGTTCCTTATTGTCACGTGCGGGGGTTGGCGTGGTAACGGGTTTTGAGAATGACACGATCCCATTACTGCAAACCTGCAAACAATGCACATAATTACTGAAACATTCTGCATATTTCACTCATTGGAATGAAAGATAGTAAAAATCATGAAATGAAAGAAAATTGTTAACTAACGTTTTCAACAGCTTTTAGTAATATAGTGCCATTGAATAAGCACACCAAATTATATGACTAAAGTAATTCATAGAATTCAATCTGAATTTGTTTATCCATCTTAGTAGAAAAGGTGTAGAAGGATAAAACAATCGATACTGTTTTAATGTGATCGACTGTGATATATACATGTTGTGTATCAACTGTCCAAATAAAATGTAGTCAAAGTACTGAAGTACACTATTCTAAATTTTTTATTTTTGTATGGTTGAAGCTTGATTTCTGGACAATTTGTTGTTGGTACGTTTTGTATATAAAGTATATTAATAAATAAATATGATTAGAAATTGAAACTACATTTACAGTCATTTTTCTCGACATAGAAACATTTTGTATTTGCATTATATCCAGGTCGACTCCGATCCTAACCCATTTGGACCAGAAATCACTATAATACGTTCAGTGAATAGGTTGTCTGCCATGTCTTCGTATATAAAATTTGGCAACTGAATTATTTTGAGTGTAATTGTAATCAGTGTGTAGCACCTTTCCAATCTATCTTAGTGGAGGATGATATTCCCTTCGTAGCCAATAATAATACCAGATAATAGCATTTTCAGTTACCTATTTGGGACAGTTGCGGAGTTAAGGATAGAAAGAAGAGAGGACTGACACGGTATATCCCAAAATAAAGAGTGGCGATATTTAAAAGCGTTGCATAAATTAAAACTAGTTTTCGTAAAAGTTGTCAACTTGTGACCCGTCATAAAATCAAATCAAACTCTGAAAACACAAAACTATTCGCTGTGGCATTTTCCTTTCTTCACATGTTTTTATTATACTATACATTTCAATTATCATGCTCCTGTTTTAATGTTATTCGAATTACAAAGGAGATATGTGGTTCCATACAGCACTTCGAAACTCTCATTGTTACAGTTACTAGATTATAGATTCAACCTGTTTTCCGCTAAGCATATTTGGACTCGTCCTCCAAACGTTGAAGTTTTCACGTATCACGGTATCTCGAGAGAACACTGTTGCATATACTATTTTGTCATTGAAACTAAAACGCAACCCAGGGTTGTTAAAATATTTTAGGACAACCTTCATTCGATTTGACTTTGTAAGGGAGCCTTTATTTATCAATTGATGTCAACACCCTTTCTCTGTTGTTGGAGTAAACTATACAGCGCTACGTCACATAGTAATGAGTCATATTATTTTGAGCCGTTGAACTGTGAATGGATCCGGATGACTTCCCTAAGAAAATTACTGGTATTTGTTTCTGTGATTTTCATGGAGATTTGCTAACCACTGAATAATGCTACTTGCTCGAAATACAAAGAAGCATCATAGTATTAACATTACAAATAATGCTTATTGAGTAAAACCTCATTGATTTTGAGGAGAAAGAAAAGTAAAATATGAGTGGCTAAATAAATTCCGGAAAGTCGTTTACACTATACATTCCAGTCATTTCATTCAAGTGCAAATACTTCCAGTAAATACAATACAACTTATTCTAATAAACACAATAATGTAGGTGCATCTGAACGTATAAATAATGCACTGGATAGAATGTTTAACATAAAACTAGAGTACCGTGAAAGGTAAAGTATACACCTGTCCCGTATTTAATAGTTCAATTTGTACACAAGTGAATATTATGTGCAGAAACTAATTTCTTCTTTATGCCACAGTGACATTGGGATTCGACCAATTTATACCTAGGTCGGTAGGCTTCTTTTCTATCCAGACCTATATATACCTAGACTTCTTTACTACCCAGAACTATTTGTACCTAGGTCGGTAGACTTTTTTTCTACCCAAACCTATTTATACCTAGGTCGGTAGACTTCTTTTCTACCCAGACATATTTATACCTAGGTCGGTAGACTTCTTCTCTACCCAAAGTATAAACCATGTTAGTCTGTGTTGTAGACCTTATGTTATTGGCTGAAAACATTTTTATTTTTCCAGTGACTGTGACTGTGGGCGTTTATCTTTTGAATCTGCAATCAATACTAATTGTTCTTACAAAATCCAAGCCATCTACAACGTTGGGTAACTACAGATGGGCAATTGAGTTACTCTGAGAAAATGAATTGGGCAAAAAGCTGATTTAAGAATGGAATGTCTGACAGGCAGACATTTTCGGGACTTAATACGTTCCGCATCACGGTGAGTATATAAATATGAAGCAATATATAAGATCTTAATTAGCGTAGTATTGTAATACCTATATTAAATGAGCAGTAAATAAATAAATCCTACTCTATATTTGTACGATATCTCAATTGTTTGCTTGTTTGCATGCAATAATTCCACAGAATGTCAAATTAATGTTTAAATTCATTGAATACGTACTGAAAACAAATTGTACGAAATATTCTATCTTTGCCAACAGTAAACAATATCTTTTATGCAATGTAAGCCATGAATGTAGGATATACTTCCTCATAGTAAAATCTGAAAGAATTAATATCGTTTATTGTCTGTGTTTTATGATGTGACAGTAGAGCAGTGATATAAATATATTCATCAGGTAGCGTTCCAGGCCAAATCTTATATTGTGGCATATGTAATAATTAGTACTGCTTCTGTATAAACTGAAAGTATTTACAGGTACATAAGTAATAACGCTCAAGCTTTATTTGAACATGCTCCTGAAAGTTTCGGTCACGAGTTTTCTTGCATACATCAATGCTTAATATAAAAAATTAAGTCCAACTGTATAAATATATGTCGATGTTCTTTGACGTGAACGTTCAACACATGTTTTCGTAATTGTCTGTTTGTACAAGTTAAATTATTATTGCATTGAACTTTAATGTTTTATTCGAATCAAGTGTCAATATAATGTTCGTTTTGTGTACGTCATATATATATATATATATATATATATATATATATATATATATATATATATATATATATATATATATATATATATATATATATATTAAGTAAAATTAATCGTACATTACATGGATGGGAATGGTAGGTGCAACTATTTGCTACTATTCAGCCTCGTCAGCGTTCAATACCGGAAGAAATGTGTCAGTTACAATTATGTCAAAGGCATTTTGTATACCTACTATGTAATTAATATGTTTGACTGTAGAGAACACCAATTATGTTGCGTTCGTATCACTCTCTGCACTTTGATTATAATTTACATACTTCGATCAGCAAAAACATAGACATATGCGGAAAGAGCAATACTTACGTATATTTCCCTGTAAAGAATTCCATAAATAGGGAATTGTAAAGAAGAGCTTATGACAGGGCTACAATCATCATCAACGCCAGTTAGTACTGAATCTCCTGCGTTCGAGCCGTAGATTAATGAGAAAGCTTGACAAAAATAGATAAATAGAGAATTTAATGGGTAAATGAGTATATACATACAGACACACACAGAGAAATGAACGGAAAAACCTTATCTATCTATCTATCTATCTATCTATCTATCTATCTATATATATATATATATATATATATATATATATATATATATATATATATATATATATATATATAGAGAGAGAGAGAGAGAGAGAGAGAGAGAGAGAGATGCAGGAAGAGAGAGAAACTGATAATTACAAAACAGCTGACACCGATAAACACACAATAGATACAGTCTGGAATATTACAAGTTTGAATGACAGGCGTAGTCTACAAATATGTGTGTTTCTGTGTGTTCGATATAACGTAAGCAATATTTTAAGTACTCTAATGGATAATGGAATCAGTTAAAATAATAAAATGAGTTAAAATTCTGCTCGTAGAGATCTACGACTACGATCAAGGCAAATGTCGTCTGAGATACAATCTGTGGTTTTTTGCTTTATTTGGTTCTGCTATAAATAGTTAACCAAACATTGATCTCTTAAAATATGGCTACAGTGAGAAAAGGCATCTACCCTAACTGCAAATGGCGATTTTATGTATTGATGAGGGATAATCTTAAACTATGCATCTTTATATTTGACCAGGCTGGGACAGAATAGACCCATCGCTTTAACTTAGTATTCTGAACATTCGATTTCCCTTACTGGGACAGGAGAAACCCCTTCGATTTACCTTGGTATTCGGAGCATGTCGAACCCCTCCAGCCAGTGGAACAATTGCAGATAAATGTCCCAGCGGTATTTCTGCATATACCTCTGTTTTCACACGGTGTGTTGAGACATTCATCCATGTCTACAATAGAATGCAAGGAGATAACGACTGAACTAGTATTCTTGAACTGTCTAAATATAAAATGTCGATAACCAGAATGAGTTGCTGGTTTCTGGTGCATGTAGTGTTATTTCTACATGGTGAACTCACACATTGATTAATGTCTGAAATGAAACATGACACATACATTATATTTAGACCAATGAGTATAATTTGTATTATTCAACGTATCGTGTTCACGACAAAGTATATTTGATTCGAGCAATGGCTGTTTCCTTCTATTTGCTGTCAAATAGAAATAGTTACCTGTTAGATTTTCAGATTATAGGGTCGTAAATGAGCACAAATAACAAAGGAAAATAGATCTGCAAAGCATAGGTAACGAGTCATCGCATAATTGAAAAATATTTTTTATCTCGTGATTTTCTAAGAGATTACTCTCACTCTCAAAGTAAAAAGATGAAGTCGATTCAAATTCCTTTTTTAAGAAAGCGCAAAAATGTATGGATTGCACACGTTTAGTTGCTTAGATGTACAATATACCTGTCAGAGAATATGAAACTTGGATGATGTGGAAATAAAGGCATATAACATCAATACCTTCTGAACAGTTTTTCCCATTCAACCGCTTGTACATTTACAAGCGTATGAGCCATGATTATTCGTTATTCCACATGTAACGTTATTGGTACGCGGCGAAATGACACATTCATTAATATCTAAAATGAAATGTGGATATAAAATGTATATTCAGACCTAAAACGTAACATTTTGTACATTGCTCATCTTCCCAAATCGAATAACGCTTCATAAAACATAATTATATGATTCAAGAAATGACTGTTTGAAATTAACAAATCTTTTCACATAGCAATAATTAATTTTCAGACTATTTTATAATATTATCGTTATTGAAAATAAAAACAATAAACAAGATGTTATAATCAAACAATAATTCAAATTCGTATACGCCAAAGATATTAACCCCCTCCTCCTCACAATCTCAGCTTAACCCTCCAAGGAATAGATGAAATTAAGAAGTGTTTCTATGTACTAGTACCCCATAAATGACAAAGGGAACATAACTTCAAATATGATTTTTGTCGTGCAGTTAGTGTGTTAACTGATTTGTCTCAAACGTTGCAAATAAAGAATTATATAAAGAAATTAATACCGGAAATATTAAAGGCAGAAGGCAGGAAAATGATTTTGGGAAATTAACTTTGCGCTCATTTAAAATATAACATACATCTTATGCAAAAAGAAATATTAAAAAGAAATGTATAATGTGTACCTTCTGCGCGGCTCCTGCCCATCTAACCGCCTGCACAGTTGCACAAGTATGAACCATTGGTGTTTGTGCATGTAGCGTTTTTTTTCCTACATGTTGTACTTGGGCATTCATTAATGTCCGAAAAGAAGTTGAAAAGCTTGAGTTGATTTGGAAATTTATTTATAAATTCATGCTTACCATTTATACCACCTTACGTGATGTGTTAATATGCGTTTTGTATTTTTGTTCCAGATAAAAGTCATGCCCTTCTATCATATTGACTTTCATTCCTTTTAGGAAAAACTCCGTATACTATGTGCAACCCGTTGACTATAAAACCACAAAAATGAAGTGACCAAACGATGGTCAGAGTCATAGAAAACAGAGGTAGTGACCTGGATCACTTACAGGCAAAACACCTATAACACTACTCCGGTAGACACGATTGTTTATTATTGTTTATCACAAATTGTTGAGTCAGGTCTATATGGTTGATTGAATCTATACTTGAGAAATATTGATTACAACTATACTACAGATCATCTCTCCAATGCTACATTAATCAGGTTAATGATTTGAACTATACAGTGTTGCAGGTAATAGAGTTTGTACTGACAAAGGATATTTTATACTAAATTGAGCAGAGAATACATAATATAATGGAGAGTTATCGTGGTATATAAATGGAAAAAACTAAATGTCTTGGCCATATTGATGCTATTTTCTACATTCATTAATCAGCAGCAGAATTGTTACAAAACGATATACGACGATGCGAAGTAGAGCAGCGCGAGCACTTGAGGAAATTCTCAACAATTATTATCAGACACAAGAAAACAAAAACCACTGAGGAAATTTACTATACGTTTGACAATATTGGGTGCACAGGTACAACATATGGCTATAATCGAGTTGGTGTAATATTATTTGATGGACAATTTTAGCTTATCTGGGCCGGATCCTTTCTGATAGGTATTTTTTATATAATGCCGAAAGGGAATCTTACAATGAGGACCTTGACCTAGGTAATGATTCGAAAAGGGCTGATACACAATTTCGTGTTACTACAGGCAGACTCCACGAATTTTTGTATAAAATAACACTGGGGGCGTATAAAGAGATAAAACGGCAACAACTGAAACAATCTATTGTGTTTTATCCCAATTAGATAAGCTTCACATATATAAAAAATTAAACTGCATTGAGACACAATAATTGTCATGGATTATGCATGGGAAAATATTATCTATGTGGCAGAATATGCCATTGCGAATACTGTAAATCACATTTGTTCGTTTATATTGTTGGTACATGTGTTAGACATATCGTAAATGTGACATCGGAATGAAATTACATAACCAACTTTTGTTAGTGAGCGTTATCGCAAGCGCTGGCGAAGATTCGCTCGACATGTGATTGTACAAACACATGTGATTGCACAAACACCTGAAGTTATGAGGGAAATAGGTTCTTAATTAAATTCATTATGACTAGAATTGAAGCGATTACAGTTCCTGATCTTGTTAGAAAATTAAAACAAGTTATAAATGGACTTTTCAGTAGATCAAGCATTCCTCGTATATAAGCGTGCCAACTGTACATCAGTTAAAACAAATCGCATAACAGCGTCGAATACGAATACCATGCCGTATTCGACAAGCGGATATACTTGAAATATTGGAATCAACATGTTGTCCCAGATAATACACCAACGGATGCAACAACAACGGTTCCATAATTGATGCAACTTGCATGCAAACGTAATATACGAATACCATGACGAGCAAGTAAAGCTGATATATTTGCATTACTATATTTCGTTTGAGGATGAACAAAACCGTCGTCTTAAATCGCTTGAAGTTACCGCGAAATAGGTCAGGTAACAGATCTATTCGTCTGCAGATATGAATAAGACCAGTGACAATATTCCTGAATTTTCTGAAGTCAACAATTGATCGATCTGTGAAGGAGCTTTAGTTCTGACAGTGAAAAAGTACGCGATCTCTGTCTCTTGGATTCGAAACAGTTTCTGAATTCCTCCTTGGAAAAGTTAGCTAGTAATCGAGTGGCAGAAAATTTCCAAAACACTAATCGATATTGTGCCACTAATACAGACATGTTAATGAGAAAAGTTGTGTATCCATTCAAGTACATGAACGATTGGGATAAATTTACTGAAACTCACTTACCAACGATTGTAGTGTTTTAATCGTCACCGTTACGTAAACGTAGTTCCGCCAGTAACTAGGCGCATGCAAAAAACGTTTTGCGGCATTTGATTGCAAATCACGGGTGACTATCACGATCAGCACTTGCGCACCAATGTGTTGTTGCTCGCTGATGTGCTTGAATAATTTTGTTAACAGCCGTAAACGTGGAAAAGTTAGATCCTGCACATTACTTCTCATCACTGCGAAGGGCTTGGTATGAGTTGTTGTCTAAAACCAAAAACGAGTTGGAGTTGCTCACATATATTGAATAACAGCTGTTTCTTGAGCGCCGAGTTCGTGGCTGAATATCAATGGCAAGTCATCGATATACACGCGTTAGCAAAAGAAACATAAATATCATCACATTAATAACCTTTATGGCTATGCAATGATGCAACCATTACATGTGGGTGGAATTTCGTTTATTGATCCCGCAACGGTTGATTGACATGTCGAACACGAACTCGTACTTGATGTTTTGTAAACAGCACCACAACAGATCCGATATATTTTTTTCCCAGAATCCACTTATAATAATCGTGTCCGCGTCCCTAAATACGTTCGATTGCTTCTACGATAATTGTGGAAACTTTGGACGTCGTCTGGTCAGCAATTTTGTATCTGCTTGCTACATCGACAACGGTTAACGCGTATTTGTATGTGCAGTGTTGAACAATGACGTAATCATATGGAAGAAATAAAAGATCAGCCTGATGAACCTCATTTGGTATTTGAACATGAAACCACCCATTCTATAAGTTTTCTTCGTATTTGTATTTAAATTTTCCACAACACTTGCTTTTTCAACATGCTCGAGCATTGCGCTAGTGACCTGTGTCGCTCTTACCAACACTGCTTCAGCGGGTTCGCGTTTGCAATACCCACGCAGATTGTAGTATTCTTTGATCCTTCATCTTGCTGTTCTTTCTCCAGGTCGGTACTTTGACAAACACGGATATCGTTTGATGTTGTATAAACAAGATCAAGTCGGTAACATACAGTTTCAAAACGATTTACGGGTGCCTCACCAGGTCTTGATTGGTTGTTACAATCAATTCATGTACAAGTCCCACATTAATGGTATCCAGGAATATGTTTTACGCCAGGATATTTACTCCATGGAGTTCCTGATAATTTCGGTATTGCAGCAGCGTCGGTGACGTTAGTTTTAAAACCCGTGTTTACGTTCTCGACTTTTGCCTCTGGAACTGGAAGTTCAATGAATATAATCTTGTTTTATCTACATCAAACACATGTTCCCTTGGTTGCGGTTCGTCCATTACGGGTCCGATCTTGAGTTGGAATTGCAGTACGTGAGTTTGTGCGGCATCGCACACATAATGAAGGTATGATTGTGTTACGCAACATTTGTATTATTCAATGGCGCCACGAAAAGAAAAGTCGAAGCCATTTACTCCTCCCCGACAGGAAAGCCTAAACCAAGCTAGCATAGTTGTGATCGAACGAGTGCCGTATGTACAAACTCAGTTCGCTCGCTAATCGTTGGTCCTGCTGAATCAGGAAAACCTCAAGTGTTCTTGAATATGATTTTAAGATGGCTGACATTGGATCGGCTTTACGTGATTGCACCGTCGGCTTATTATCAACAATGTTATGATATTTTCAAAGATTTTTGAAAAATATTGAGTTATATAGCGCCGTTGAGTGGCGACGCCACCACCGTTAATTAATTTCTCCTATTGATGGAGCACCCACCATTGTCGATTTGGATGCAAGTGAAAATACCCTGTCGTGTACGACGATGTGATGCTTGAAAATCAAATTAATCTTGCAAGAATATTATCACGAGAACGGCATAAAAAAGCCGATATAATCTGTTTGATTCAGCTATACGCACACGTGCCAAACGTGACGCCATCAAGTACCCGTATAGCTTTGTCACTGTTAATTGGACTGGTGGACCTGAACAAGAATATAGCTCGGATCTGGACAAAGCAATATAGCAGCCAGGATGAACATTAAAAACATTTCGGAAACCATATCAGAGTATTGCGAGCGGCGCCATAAAGCTGCCTTGGAACACCTGGGACTTTGAACAAACATTTGCGTCGCTGAGTAAACCAACAAAATAAATTGCTGAAAGTTCAGATCAAATGTACCAATGATATTTAAAAAAGCCACAAGTACAACTGCAGAGACTATTGGATACGGCAGTTGCTGAAGTCGAAGAAGGCGTGGGAGAATTTGGAAAGATTACAGAAGAGCTCAATATCAAAGAATTAGTTGACAAGACGACACGACCCGGGTACCTGTCAATGATGGAAACATCGAAGCAAAATTATAATGAATATAATCTCCAGTGGATCTTTGAAAATTTTGTATATACACCCTCGTTTGGAAAATTTAGTGATAAAAAACCCAAAACAAAATATAAAAATGTATGATTCTAGTAGGTGTGCAGGGAATCTACTGTGTTTAAACAAGCTTAATCTGTTTGAGTATTATAATGACCTACTAACATTAGCTAGAGTTCGAGAAATTGCTCAAGCAAATGAGGCGATGAGAAATTTTGCTGAACTCTATACGAGAGACAATGACGTCAATCAACTCCTGAATCTGAGGCAGAATTGGCTTCTTTATCTAATCCTATACCCACAGAGAAGGATACAATATTGGTATCAAGCAGCTGCAGAATTACAACGACACTTACTTTTATATTATCCAGTACACCCTAAATATGACTTTAGAACAAATGCGAAAAGAGCAACAAACATCCGTGCCCGCACATTTACTTGCACAGCCACAACTAAAACAAACCACGTGTAACTATACACGAACCAAAACGTGTTTCACATGCGAAAACACCAAAACAATCCCCCCCCCCAAACAGTAATGTAAATATGAGAAACAAAAACAACAACATAAAAATATTTAAGATGTGCAGCAAATGCCCCGGAACAATTTGAACAACTTCCAAAGCGAGTATCAGCTGCAAAAAAGCACGGGAAGAGCGAGTCAAATTTGAAAGTGAACACGAAAAAATGAGAAAGTGGGTAGAGCAATGTCGCACAATGTAAGAACAATCTGACTGGATAGACAAATATATAAGGAGGTGGCACCTGTAACAGCCAAAAGAAGGAGACGGCCTTCGTTGATTGCGCGACCCTAATGAGCATGCCGATTGTATACACTTTTTTAATCAGTTTCGTGCGGGCAACAACAGAAGTCATTAAGCCATATAGAAGTGTCAGCATCTGCTCGTCAATCACATTATGGACAGGAACACATATTGCGCGTTGATGCATGAACTTGCTGAAGATATCAAGGTTGTATATAACGACAGCGATGATGAGTTCTGAAACACTTAGCTTGTTGCACGAAATTAATGCTGCAATGCAGAGTGTTGTTGCAAACACATCTTCGAGCCTCATCTCGATGATTGCAATCTTGTCTAGGAAACCATAATTTTATTTGACTTTTCTACACCTGCTACAGCTGGTGAATCGCGCACACTCGAAATTGCACTGGTGTCATTGCGTGTTGATCGGATATGGACTTTCAGGAAATAATTTATTTGTTCTTTCATCAGAGTCTGGCATCGATTGGAACGTTATTGGACTTCCCAATGGAGCATATGAGATTGATTCAATCAGTGAAGATATCCAGGGCTGGGTTACATTGGTGACCAAGTGCATTCTAAATTTAGCATATGTGTATATGACCTAAATTTCAATCTAATCTCTTACAAATGCGGTTGATATTGCATAATTATCGTTGAGAACACTTCTCGGTTGACCTGAATATATTAAAAAGGTCCCCGTGGACCATCGAATTTTGCGTGCAGGACCAGAAGGCACCAGTTACAATATCGCGAATGTTATTGTCTGGATCACTTCACAACTCTAGCTAACCTGACCTTTGACGCCATCAGTGGTAGTTATGAAGATTGAGTTTCACCAACGCGAGCGTCGTACAGTTATATATTGTTTGGGTTTGTCCCTGTTGACGTCCCTGGTGATTTGATATCGATTAATCCCACGCCTATGTATATTCAATGCAACAATTCCCGTTGACAAATCTGCGTTTTACTTTTGTTGATCAAGGCGAGCACATGTTCGACCTTCTCGGTAAAAACTTACTCATACAGTTGTGCATCAGAGATGGACCTGATATTTCAGTATATAGGGGATCTTAAATGGGTAATGATTTAATATTGAATTTATTAAACTTGTTGAATATTGTCCAGCTTTTGCGAGCCTTGCCTCGCAAAAGCTGGACATTAATCAACGAGTTTCATAAATTTAATATTAAATCATTACCCACTTGAGATTCTTTTATCACATAGTTTTTATTTCAGTGGACATTATTTGAATAGAAAGGAGAACGAATAATTTCGTTCATTCTGAAAGACGTTGCATCTTTCATTTGTTGTGCGTAAAAAATAGTCCCAACAAAAGTTGAACTAGCATTAACGTTTAAAGGTAGATTATACTTTTCTTACAATCTATAAGTCAAAGAACAAACGTCCTTCCGAATAAACAGAACATTTAACACAGACAAAATTATTTTTAACAGTGTCCAATGCCCTTGATGTCACATTGTTTGATGCAATACAGATATATAATGCAGTAGAGGGTCCATGTTTACGTAACCTAACATATCACTTTCGCAACTAAACATTACGTTGTCGCAATATTCATTTGAAAGAAGGTTTCCTGGATGCAGAAATTCCCATATTTACTGTAATGTATTTGTGACCGGATATTTGCAGTATTTGACTTGGAACAGCAGACTACAGAATATGTAAACAAATTTTATTTTGAGTCGGAATTGCATCATATATTATATAATCGCGTAAATATGCAGTGGTTGGATAAACTTGTCAGTTTGGAGACCGGTTTATGTCCACATTCTTCTGTTAACAGAGGTGAGTTTATTTACTTCTGTATATTAAAATTTAAACCACTCATGTATATAGGGTGGATTCCTCGCTCCAGGTTTACCGACCCCCTCCAACCCAAAATTAAACATTCGATGTGAACTGAGCAATACCCTTAGTTTTACTTGTTGTTGTTGTTGTTATTCTTGTCTTCGGGTTTTAGCTGTTTTTCATGTTGTGTTATACATGACACAACTAGCCATGCGGTGGTAAATTGGCCAAATTAAGACAGATGAGACCATTTTTCCCCAATTCCTTTTTGAATCAAATAAAAAAAATGGCGGCCAAAATGTTTATTGACAACAACCATTCCAGAAGGCGGGGTTAAAAAGGTTTTCCCACGATCACATCCAATGAATAAAGAGAATAGTGTACAATAATTTCATGGGCTTATTTGGATCAATCAGAATCACATAAAGTGATATGTTCGCATGGTATACTATGAAAAGTATGAAACTGCACACTCTATAGGCAAAGTGTACCTACTATGTGATAAACTTTTCTTATGGGCCAAATATAATTTGACAGTTGGGAAAACCCTAGTTTGGCAATACCAACTCGACACAACTTAGTGTTAAAGTATTAAACAAATACACCACCTTCGTCACTTTTTACCATCCCATTTCTATTTTTTTAATTTTGAAAAATCAATTGTATTTAAAAGCATTCATAAGGTTAAAATCGTTTGAGACTTTAATGGAGTTTTAGGCATGCGAAATGGATTTTGTTTAAGTTAAAAAGGTTTGTTGTATGACTTTACATAGCATTGACATTTTAAAAGAAAAAATTAATGTAGCATTTATATTTTATTGTTAGGATATGGTGTGTGCTATAGAAAACTTATTCATATTATTGTAACATTTCCTTCGCGGTCGGATACGTACGGTTTCCTTATAGAGTCCACTTCATAGTTACTATAAGAGACGCGTTAGTGATTTTACCTGTATAGGTGGTCCAAAGTGGCCTTCCTACAGATCACTTGTTACTAGATTTGATTATTTAGTGCCTACTTGATAAGTATTAATAGCGATGCTCTAATCTACATGTACATCCCACGTACGCCCTAATACAGTTTATTTTCATAGTGTGTAGCTCTTTACGGACATTTTTAAGTTCATAAACCAGCACGCGTGCCGCATTACGTCTGTATATATTGTCTGCTCTATGTTTGTCTTACACATTTACCGAAGGCGAGACTAGAATGGCAGCCATTCTTCATGTTTAACTTTCTCTGGTTGTCATTCATCGAATACATGTCAAACTTCATCTTATGGACAGAAGTCAATGGGAATCAATTCTATGTGTACTAATTGGGAAGGCGCAGAAGCAGACATTGAGGGAGAAATACATCATCAGCTTGCATGCAAAAGTTCGAAACCACGTCATTTGCTGCGAGTATAGATAGCGAGCAACAACAGTCAGTCTCAGTTACCAGCTCCTATATCAAAATATGGATTGTTACGTGGATCAATATAAAATATCCCTCCTACAAACGGACGAGGCCATGTACCTATGATTGCATTGGGCCTCGACCACCACTTATCATACAGTATCAGACATCGTAAAGAACGAACGTAATCCAGTTCCACGACTTGAATAATTCCGCGAGGCATTTCTTGAGTACGACATCCAGTTTAGTGGCTCAGTGCCCAAGAACCCATTTCATTAATCCTGTTATACAGCAGTCTAACACGCAACTGCTGCTAAACCATTCCTGCTGACGACCTCAAGTTTATACAGGCACTCGCATTAATCAGTCTAACCCGCTTTGTGCCGCTAGACACTTCCAGCTTAAGTTGTCCAGCTTGGTGCTCAGTTTCCAAGCGATGTCTATTCACTCGTCCTCAAACCTTTGGTACGTAAAGGGAGCCTCTACATAGTGACAGCTTGGAAAGATGAGAACAAACTCATGACTTGCTGTAGTGAGCGGCCATTATTGACATTTTTCTGTAACTACTTCTCAGGAAGCACAAGAGACATAAGCATCACTACCTTAATAGAGAAACGACAAAAACTGGCTATTAAGTACCCTCGTCGTTATTCGAGCTTTCTAAGATGGGTGAAGACTCAGCGTTACAGTTGTTTTCAGCCAATTCCCATTGGAGTTATGTCCCCCTCATTCTTCTACAACACCTGTCTGGTGTACAGTTACGCGACACAAGATGATGTTAAACTAAGTAGGAATCTACTATCAACTGCTGCCAGAACTTGACAGACTTAATGACATATGTGCATGTTTACATGGTCAATTATAGTTTCCAAGCAACTACAAACGCTTTTTCTAGTAGACGCATTCCCTCGAATTGTTATTAGTGGTTCTATAACCCCACAAACCAGTTTTCCATTTGGATACACATCACTTGATGAGTAACATCGGGACCATTGTCCAAAAAATGGCTCTAGTACCTAAGGAGACCTTTCAGTAGGTGGAACTCAGCTTATATCCTCCCACCCCGAATCTCACTGGATACGCGTTGGACCTTTTGATAGAATGGTCCACTTCTTAAACATATAGATCGAGTATGCTTTGGCCACGGCTGTAACAGCAGCTACGAACTTACAGCTGGTTGAGAGAGATGCAAATGCTTCTTACCTCCATCTTTTTTTAAAGACTATAAGACCAAGCTACATTCGCAACCTAAATCATCTAATCTCATGTTTGGTGATCAGGTTGACGCAATTCACCAGCAAGTTACTAAGGATACCTTCATAGTATCATTTACGGTAGTCGTACCGAATTTACAAAAACTACAGTTCCCCCGCACTAAAGTGGACAATAAGCTAAGGGAGGGAGGTCGTTTGCTTTCATGCTCCCCTTAACACAGGTACTGTACTGGAAGGGGAGTACTCCAATATGTCACTACCGAATGGGGAAAATTGGAAATGATATCATATCTACCCGAGAAGCGTTTTCCGGTGGACTCGGTACAGCGTTCAGCTCACTTCTTCCTTTGCTCAGAGTTCTGTCAAGCTACAAACGTGACACTCTTCACTAGGGGGTTAAACTTAGTGTATTCAGTCAACTCTTTTATGGTCTTTTGTTCATGATGTAATGCAAAAACCGATTATAAATGCCGTTTATTGAGAAGACTACGCCATCAATTGCAAGAGACGTGACTACATGACCTCATCCTAAAGGTTCCAGGAAGTTCCTGTGATTGCTTATAGAAACTAGATGCTACTAAACTAAAGGCTAGTTATGTCTAGGAGCAAGACATGATATTGTTATATGTATTTAATTGGCATTGTTTGTTAGTTGTTTATTCGTATATGCTACATAATTATATCTTCGACTTGACCTTGTCCAAAATCAAGTTTGTTTTCTACCTGACATGAATCATAGACTTTCCTCTTGTAAACAACATATTTATTTCACTCTGAGTCCAGAATATTGGAAATTCCCCGTGAAATGCCAGGTCTACCTATTGTTGACCGCATCTCATATTATAATTTTAGTAACAGACCTTCGAATCATGACTAAGATTTTAAATAATAAACATCTAGGACCATCTAGAATGAAATTTTCAATTAGGTAATAGTTTTTTTTTTATTTTATGGAAAATGATAATTGTGATATGAGTTCAAGTAAAAGACTATATGGTCTTGTTTACCCAGAAATTATTCATCCATGCTCTAAGATCTGAGCAGATTCACTTGTGTTATTGTTGTGTCCAGTATTTCATCAAGGCTGGAATTTATTGATTCAAATTATTGAATTCAAATTATTTTCTCTGGAAGTACAAAGTGCTCCAAAATAACATTATTGGAAAGAGAGACTTGGATTTATAGTGAAATTCAAATAAGAATATATTCTTGGATTGTATTATTGTGATTCAACGAACAACTGTTGGCACATCACTAAGACACAGGCCAAAACAGGCACGACAACCCTGCCAGCTTGGATTTATTTTGGAATGCCGCTAAAGTTTATTCAGAACTTTAATCATTAGGACATGTGTTAGAAAATCTAGGATTATTTGGAATTTAATTCGCAATACCGTAAGTTCATTCTGAATTTGTACTTTTTATTCTGGGGGCAAAATTATTTGTTGAATTTTACAAAACGTTGTTTTCCCTTTTTTCTATTATTTAGTTTAAGACCATAGAGTAGTAATAATATCACTTTTTCTTCTCAGTCTCATTCCCAGTCTCCTTGCCAGCGAAGATATATACAGCCTCGTATCATTTTAAGAATTTGGACATCTAGGTGTGGAAATTTAAAGTAAACCGACTTTATCTCCCTCAGAAAATAGAATTGTACAATGGTGGATTCCTCCCCTGTACAGAAAACAATCCACACGCTAGAACATTTTCACCCCCGTTGTGTTCGCTCAATGCGGCAGTGAATGTCTTAGTCCGAGATCACTTTCTTGGGCTCCCATTACGCAGATTATGTGGCCCAGATGGAGGCCGAACCTTTGACCATTGGACCGACTTCACAATGTGCACAATATGACCTTCCATCTCGAAGGTAGGGAAACCTCACTGGATTCGCGTCTTGGACACCGCTCCAAGTACAATCTCCAACAACACCATCTTTTCTGATGGTAGCACAGAGTACGGGAGAGGGGAGTCTCTGCTATTACTATCGGATGCCAGACACGTGTTGCACTCTCCAGATCATTATTTACATATCAACATGTTCGAGATTAAAACTGTTCCGAAAGCTTTTCATTAGTGGCTGGATAACCTACGTGGGATTGGAGTTCTCATTCTGTCCGACATATCAACTGTTGAGACTGATCGCAAGGCGTTTGTGTTTTTGTTTGAAATTTTCTAAAGTGGGATTCTGAATGACATTGATGACGAAGTTCGACATATCCGAGACCGGTTCATGTATTGGAAGACTCTCCTTATGCAAAATCAACTAATAGAAATGGAACAGTATCTTCATCCCTCATTTTTCACTCAGCAGGTGCCCAATGGGATCAACCTATGGCTGACAAATTGGCGATACCTTTGCTACTCCAGTCTCAGATCCCATGGCCTGGGCTGCAAATGTTCCTTCTAAAGAGCTTCTCCTCGAACGCCTCAGTTTCCGATAGTACTCCAAAAGACAAAAGAATCGGTGTGTCGCCACAGCCTGCTTACTCCAATAAAATGGGAACTCTTCGTTCAACCACTTTATCAAACGCTAAGCAAAATCTTCAGGAACATGAGATATTTTCTCATCTGCTCAAGCAACCATGATGGGAGGAATTTCATCCCAGCCCAGAGTTCCTGAACCTGCTAGTCTGGATGTTATTAAATAGGTCCTGGGGAACAAATAGTTCTCACAATATATTCATACAGTTGTCCGCAAAAGAACACTTTGCACAATTGCAGGGATTCATACTTCAATAGCTAATATCGATTTTCACAAGGAACTGTTACCACCAATCAGAATTAAAACCTACACGATATCGGACAAACCAATGTCACTCTTCGATCTTCTGTCCATTCTGAGTAAACACGTCCAATGACGCTAAATATATGCCCCAGTGAAATCTTTCATGGGTAATAACCTTGGTGAATAAGACACCATTTTAACCGCGGTCAAGAGTGTCATTGGTTCATCTCGCATATAAGACCTGACTGGGCAAACGTCAGGCAGAATTAACGAAACAGTGTACATGCAGTTTGGATAACAGGGGTCAGTATCATATAACGGGCCCCTCTTTTATTGCCAAGAACATTTTACAGTCCATGGGTAATCAGACTTTGTTAATATATCCCACTATACTGTGGATCTCAAGGTCATTTTACGGATAATGTTCGAGCTCTGGAATGGTACTAAGTGAAGACCAAGTCATTGCGTCGAGAAAAATCACACTTTTCTAACCATAGCAGAGTGAAAGGATAATCTATCATGCAGACCCACTCTCGCCTTAGATAAAGTGGGTTAGTCGTTCCGGATATAGGAAATAACCCCACACCCATGAATTTGCCTCGGATCACGGCTGACAAAGTTAAGACAGTCGCAACAAACATTGCATTTGAGCGGAAATGTTCTCTGTTATAAACCATGCTATGGGATGCAGATTCGAGTACAGAACTCAGTTTTAATATCACAGATCTTTCATCCTAAAATAATCAACTCGATCTGTTGTGAATTATATCGTGGCAAAACGGAACACCTTCCCAGTTCGTCAGCAGATTGATAAGGAAACAACTTTACGACTTCTGCTGGATTTGCGCTAGGGAGAATGATTCACATTCGAAGCTTCTCCCTGAAAAATATAGTCTATTTCACAGTCCGATTATCTAGGGGATGTCTCACCAGGGTAAAACAATATCCGTACAGATCTGGGCATTCAGAAATTGGAACAGATTGTATTGCAAAGAGAAACACTCATTAATGCTTGAAACAAAGTGCATATATTTTTGATAATTTAAGTAAGCAACGGACAGTCCACTCACCTTTATCCTTGGCGGTGATATTGGATAGTGATATAGGATAACAATCATAATAAAGTAAGAAACTTTCTCATACAAATCATATTTTCCCATATAACGATTCCTCTAAAATAATTATTTGCGACTTGATTGGCATTGGTACTCTGGAAATGAGGAATGGAACAAGTACTAACAGTAATTGATGAAGAAAAAAATTCAATCCTTCAGTTAGAAAGAGGTGTCAGGTTCGATTGAATGCTTTGAGAAATTTCGTCATATCTTTCTTATTTATTCATACTCAAATACTAAAGCTGGGCATACTAATGATAGATAAAGGCGGAGTGTAAACAAGAAATATTTCATAGTTTAAAGTCACTTTGTACAGGTTATGAAAGTACATTGATCAGAAAAGAAATCGAATAGAAATTTATAGTGTAAGATCCACCACAGCACCAGCTTAAAACGATGCTGAAAGGATCGCAAATAATCAATCACTCTTGAAAAGGCAATAACAATGATCGAATATTCTACTAGCCTCCTTTCCGTATCAACAATACAAAATAATCAAACAAAATAGTATATTATTGGGTTAAATAATTAATAGCAACGTTTTGAGAAGCACACAAGGTTTGGTATGGAAACAGAGGTGTTGATAGGTCTGACCTTACGAGTTTCACGTTTCTTTTCTGCATCTCAGCAATTTTCTGTTGTTCTGCTGCGAGGGAGCTAAATAAAATGCCGCGCAAGGGTGGGCGGTCTTGCGCAAGGGTCTCCCACGAGTCAGTGATGATATAGAGGTATTTGAAGGACACATTCAGAGAATGCTTCAAGCACTTCTTTTGTCCTCCAACAGCGCGTTTGCACTCGCAGAATTCGCCATAGAGCAGTTGCTTTCTAAAACATTCCTTGGGCAAACGGACGATGTTTGCTGCCCATCTAACTTTGGCCCTGCAGTCTGCAGGAACTTGAAGGCAGGTGGTATGAGGCGCTCGTGAGAAGCTCGGAATCAGTAATTGTGGAATTGATTGAGCTGTCGGGAATGTCTGCTATAGATAGTCCAGGTCTTGATGGCATAAAGGAGGGTGAAGAACAAAGCAGCAGAGTAGAGCTTGGGCTTGGTGGTAATAGAGTTTCCACTGCCATCCCGTATATTCTTAATTGTCGCACGTCTGAAAAAACGAGTCGATGCTTGCAAGCATGTCTTCTTCTGAGAAGGATTACAGGACGCAGTTCCCAGCAAAGAAAATGTCCTTGATGACTGCCTCCTTCGTTTTGGTTCTTGCCAGCAATAGCCTTGGGTTGGATAATGAACAATATGCTAAAGGGGTGTGGTGGACCAGAACGTAGCCTTGTTTCACATCCTTTGAGTCCGTGAAAGTATCGGCGCGTTTGAACTTGTCCATTACATGGGCAATCAAGCCGTGGTGAAACTAACTAACGACTGTGATAATACGGCCACCGAAAGTGTTCATGAACATTCAAACTCCATCTCTGCTGACAGTGCCGAGTGCGACAGAGAGGACAACAAAGGTTGTCAAGTGGTCTCTGAATTGTTGTTGGTATTTCTCCTGCAGTTGTCGTGCAGGGAATATCATGTCGAGTGTTCCACCGTCTAGGAGGAAAGCAAACTGCCCTTCTGGAAGTAGACTCAGCTCAAGATGTTCAATGAGGCGATTGAGCAGGACGCGAGAAAGTGTCTCTGCAATTGACAGGAGCGAGTTTCCCCTATGGATGTCACAGCTCTGACGGTTACCCTTTCGCTTTTAGAGTGGGACTATGTTGAGGCTTTTAAATTCCTGTCAGGTGACTCATTGATTTCATAATACAAGCAAGATGTATGTGATTTTAAGCAGCAGAACACGTCCCACGCTTTGTACACTACAGCAGATATGGCATCTGATCGTGAGGCTTTTCGATAGGACTTTGTAAAGAGGAGGATATTGGTAGAATTTATCCGTGTGCACGTTTTGGGACACAAACAACTAATGGGAAACGGTAATGCACATGAAAGTAGTATTGTACCTAGCAAATATATAACAATTGGACTTCCGATGCAATTATCGCCAAAGCGAATGCTTTTATAGTTGCACTGATAGGGATAATGTGTAGTTATTCGTCACAAATCAAATATCTTGTAGAAGGTGGAAAAAAACTAATTATTTCTGTAGAATTTTGCAGGCTTAATAGATTTTACTTCAATGGATCCGATAACAGTCGTCGTCAGAGAGAACTTGATTGAACCGGTGAAAATAATGAGACACAAAAAAAGGACAATGAGTAATTGTATTTTTGAATAACCTAAAGATAAATGTTAAAATACCTTCTGTGCAGTTCCTGCCCATCCAGCCTTTAGTGCAGTTGCATACGTATGAACCCATGGTATTTGTACAGCTAGCATTATTTCCACATGTTGAATTGAGACATTCATCAATGTCTGAAACAAAGACAAGAATCGTAGTTTTAATTAGAGAAGAGTGATAAACCCTCTCTCAATTATCCTTGTAATTCATAATATATAAACCTTTTTATTACAAACTGCAACATATCTGATTTTTAAAGCTTTTTTTCACATACAACCAATGCTTTAAATAATGAACAGCAACGCTTTGTGATCTTGCTGCTGAAAAGGAGAATTTAACGAGTACTTAAATCTGTTGGTGCAGATACATATTCAAGGATTTAACTAATGAGACGTTTGAACAGGTTCCAATGAACTCTTTGAACTTTTGTGCACATCATCATATGATCCATGTCTAGTCAAACGTGTAATGTTTGTCCATCGGTGTCGATCACGACGACAGCTTCAGGTACCTGTTATCAAGCGGTGTGTACAGAGATGATTAGCGAGGGACATCCGAACGTGGAAGTCTACCTACATGTTGAGCACACAAGGTTTGGTATGGAAACAGAGGTGTTGGTAGATCTGACCTTAGGAGTTTCACGTCTTTTTCTGCATCTCAGCAATTTTGTGCTGTTCTGCTGCGTGTGTGCTAGATGTAATGTTGCCGCGCCAGGAGGGACGACCTTGTGCAAGGGTCTCCCACGGGTCACTGTTGGTATACCGGTATTTGAAGGAGACCATCAGGGAATCCTTGAAGCACTTCTTTTGTCCTCCAACAGCGCGTTTGCCCTGGCACAATTCGCCATAGAGGAGCTGTTTTCTAATACGTTCCTTGGGCAAACGGATGATCTACGCTGCCCATCTAACTTTGGCCTTGCAGTCTGCAGGAGCTTGAAAGCAGATAGGAGAGCGGCGTTCGTGAGAATCTCGGAATCAGGAATCGTGGAATTGATTGATTTGTCGCGAATGTCTGCTAGAGACAGTCCACGTCTCGCTGGCATAAAGGAGGGTGTTGAACAAAGCAGCAGGATGCAATTTCAGCTTGGTGGTAAGAGGGTTTCCTCTGCCGTCCCATACATTTCCACGTTGTCTCCCGAAGGCGGAGTTGACTTTGGCAATTCTGCTGTTGACCTCAATGTCAATGTTGGCTGCTTTTGAGAGGTTCCTGCCCAGATACTCGAAGATGTCGACAGCCTGTAGTATTTGACCCTTTACTTTCATGCTCGGTTCATAATTTGTCTTCCCAGTGGCAGGTTGGAACATGACTTCAGTCTTTTTAGTGCTGATCGTGAGGTCTTAATTGTCGCACGCCTGGGTTTAGGAGTCTATGATGGGCTGCATATCTCCTTCTAAGCTGGAGTAGAGGGAGCAGTCCCTAGCAGACAGTATGTCCTTGCTGACTGCATCCTTCGCCTTCGTGATTGCCACGAATCGTCTTGGGTTGAACAACATTCCCTCACTCCCGTATTTGTCATGGATTTCCTCATCTGTGTTCTGGGAGGCATCTGTGCGGATGGCAATGTACAATATGCTGAAGAGTGTGTGCGCCAGTACGTAGCCTTGTTTCACATCCTTTGAGACTGTGAAAGCATCAGCGGGTTCGCCCTGGTTCATTAAATGTGCAATAATGCCGATGTGGATCTTTCTTACGACTGTAATAATACGGCAACAGAAATTGTTCATGATCTTCCAAACTCCATCCCTGCTGACTGTGTCAAACGCCTTGTTGAGGTGAAGAAAAGATGTCAAGTGGTCTCTGAATTGTTGGTGGTATTTCTGCTGCATTTGTCGTGCAGGGATTATGATGTCGACTGTCTAAGGGCCTACGAGGAAAGGAACCTGCCTTTCTGGAAGTAGACTCAGCTCAAGATGTTCAATGAAGCGATTGGGCAGAAGACGAGAAAGTGTCTTTGCAATTGACAGGAGGAAGATTACTCTGTGATGTCACAGCACTGACGGTTTCCCTTTCGCTTGTAGAGGTTAATAATGACGAGGCTTTTAAATTCCTGTCAGGTGACTCCTTCATTCCATTATACTTGCAAGATGTATGTGATTTTCGGCAGCAGTACAAGTCCCTCGGCTTTGTACACTACAGCAGATATGACATCTGATCGTGGGGCTTTTCGACAGGACCTTATAAAGAGGAGTATTTTGGTAGAATATGTCCGTGTGCACGTTTTGGTCCACAAACAACTAATGGGAAACGGTAATGCACATGAAAGTAGTATTGTACCTAGCAAATATATAACAATTGGACTTCCGATGCAATTATCGCCAAAGCGAACGCTTTTATAGTTGCACTGATAGGGATAATGTGTAGTTATTCGTCACAAATCAAATATTTTGTAGCAGGTGGAACCAAACTAATTCTTTCTGTAGAAGTTTGCATGCGTAATAGATTTTACTTCAATGGATCCGATAACAGTCGTCGTCAGAGAGAACTTGATTGAACCGGTGAAAATAATGAGACACAAAAAAAGGACAATGAGTAATTGTATTTTTGAATAACCTAAAGAGAGAATGAAAGAAATTAACACTCGAGGATATGTTCACATTTGAACGTTGCGGTGTACATTGATATGGATGTACCAAAGAGCAAAGATTTAAGCTCATTATGGTATAAACCTTAAATCGAAATTAAACAGTAACTTGATTTTGACCGACAGTATGTTTAGTGACATGGAACCGCTTACAAGACTGATATAATGAACCGAAGATAAATAGTAAAATACCTTCTGTGCAGTTGATGCCCTTCCAGCCACTGGTACAGTTGCATACGTATGAACCAATGGTATTTGTACAGGTAGCATTATTTCCACATGTCAAATTGGAACACTCATTAATGTCTGAAAAACAGAGATGGTGGAATTTTATTATTCAATAATCTAAAGATACATTAAAAGAAATTAATACTCTAAGATATCGTCAGATTTGACGGTCGTGGTGTACGCTGATATGGAAGTTGCAAGGAGCAAAGATTCAAACTCTGCAGGACATGGACTTTTAATTGGAACTAAACAATAATCTGAGATTGATCGACATTTATTCAGTGCCATGAAAACACTTACAAGATTGATAGTATCAATCGAAGATAAATGTTAAAATACCTTCTGTGCAGTTCCTGCCCATCCAGCCTTTAGTGCAGTTGCATACGTATGAACCCATGGTATTTGTACAGCTAGCATTATTTCCACATGTTGAATTGAGACATTCATCAATGTCTGAAACAAAGACAAGAATCGTAGTTTTAATTAGAGAAGAGTGATAAACCCTCTCTCAATTATCCTTGTAATTCATAATATATAAACCTTTTTATTACAAACTGCAACATATCTGATTTTTAAAGCTTGTTTTCACATACAACCAATGCTTTAAATAATTAACAGCAACGCTTTGTGATCTTGCTGCTGAAAAGGAGAATTTAACGAGTACTTAAATCTGTTGGTGCAGATACATATTCAAGGATTTAACTAATGAGACGTTTGAACAGGTTCCAATGAACTCAGTGAACTTTTGTGCACATCATCATATGATCCATGTCTAGTCAAACGTGTAATGTTTGTCCATCGGTGTCGATCACGACGACAGCTTCAGGTACCTGTTATCAAGCGGTGTGTACAGAGATGATTAGCGAGGGACATCCGAACGTGGAAGTCTACCTACATGTTGAGCACACAAGGTTTGGTATGGAAACAGAGGTGTTGGTAGATCTGACCTTAGGAGTTTCACGTCTTTTTCTGCATCTCAGCAATTTTGTGCTGTTCTGCTGCGTGTGTGCTAGATGTAATGTTGCCGCGCCAGGAGGGACGACCTTGTGCAAGGGTCTCCCACGGGTCACTGTTGGTATACCGGTATTTGAAGGAGACCATCAGGGAATCCTTGAAGCACTTCTTTTGTCCTCCAACAGCGCGTTTGCCCTGGCACAATTCGCCATAGAGGAGCTGTTTTCTAATACGTTCCTTGGGCAAACGGATGATCTACGCTGCCCATCTAACTTTGGCCTTGCAGTCTGCAGGAGCTTGAAAGCAGATAGGAGAGCGGCGTTCGTGAGAATCTCGGAATCAGGAATCGTGGAATTGATTGATTTGTCGCGAATGTCTGCTAGAGACAGTCCACGTCTCGCTGGCATAAAGGAGGGTGTTGAACAAAGCAGCAGGATGCAATTTCAGCTTGGTGGTAAGAGGGTTTCCTCTGCCGTCCCATACATTTCCACGTTGTCTCCCGAAGGCGGAGTTGACTTTGGCAATTCTGCTGTTGACCTCAATGTCAATGTTGGCTGCTTTTGAGAGGTTCCTGCCCAGATACTCGAAGATGTCGACAGCCTGTAGTATTTGACCCTTTACTTTCATGCTCGGTTCATAATTTGTCTTCCCAGTGGCAGGTTGGAACATGACTTCAGTCTTTTTAGTGCTGATCGTGAGGTCTTAATTGTCGCACGCCTGGGTTTAGGAGTCTATGATGGGCTGCATATCTCCTTCTAAGCTGGAGTAGAGGGAGCAGTCCCTAGCAGACAGTATGTCCTTGCTGACTGCATCCTTCGCCTTCGTGATTGCCACGAATCGTCTTGGGTTGAACAACATTCCCTCACTCCCGTATTTGTCATGGATTCCTCATCTGTGTTCTGGGAGGCATCTGTGCGGATGGCAATGTACAATATGCTGAAGAGTGTGTGCGCCAGTACGTAGCCTTGTTTCACATCCTTTGAGACTGTGAAAGCATCAGCGGGTTCGCCCTGTTCATTAAATGTGCAATAATGCCGATGTGGATCTTTCTTACGACTGTAATAATACGGCAACAGAAATTGTTCATGATCTTCCAAACTCCATCCCTGCTGACTGTGTCAAACGCCTTGTTGAGGTGAAGAAAAGATGTCAAGTGGTCTCTGAATTGTTGGTGGTATTTCTGCTGCATTTGTCGTGCAGGGATTATGATGTCGACTGACTCAGGGCCTACGAGGAAAGGAACCTGCCTTTCTGGAAGTAGACTCAGCTCAAGATGTTCAATGAAGCGATTGGGCAGAAGACGAGAAAGTGTCTTTGCAATTGACAGGAGGAAGATTACTCTGTGATGTCACAGCACTGACGGTTTCCCTTTCGCTTGTAGAGGTTAATAATGACGAGGCTTTTAAATTCCTGTCAGGTGACTCCTTCATTCCATTATACTTGCAAGATGTATGTGATTTTCGGCAGCAGTACAAGTCCCTCGGCTTTGTACACTACAGCAGATATGACATCTGATCGTGGGGCTTTTCGACAGGACCTTATAAAGAGGAGTATTTTGGTAGAATATGTCCGTGTGCACGTTTTGGGACACAAACAACTAATGGGAAACGGTAATGCACATGAAAGTAGTATTGTACCTAGCAAATATATAACAATTGGACTTCCGATGCAATTATCGCCAAAGCGAACGCTTTTATAGTTGCACTGATAGGGATAATGTGTAGTTATTCGTCACAAATCAAATATTTTGTAGCAGGTGGAACGAAACTAATTCTTTCTGTAGAAGTTTGCATGCGTAATAGATTTTACTTCAATGGATCCGATAACAGTCGTCGTCAGAGAGAACTTGATTGAACCGGTGAAAATAATGAGACACAAAAAAAGGACAATGAGTAATTGTATTTTTGAATAACCTAAAGAGAGAATGAAAGAAATTAACACTCGAGGATATGTTCACATTTGAACGTTGCGGTGTACATTGATATGGATGTACCAAAGAGCAAAGATTTAAGCTCATTATGGTATAAACCTTAAATCGAAATTAAACAGTAACTTGATTTTGACCGACAGTATGTTTAGTGACATGGAACCGCTTACAAGACTGATATAATGAACCGAAGATAAATAGTAAAATACCTTCTGTGCAGTTGATGCCCTTCCAGCCACTGGTACAGTTGCATACGTATGAACCAATGGTATTTGTACAGGTAGCATTATTTCCACATGTCAAATTGGAACACTCATTAATGTCTGAAAAACAGAGATGGTGGAATTTTATTATTCAATAATCTAAAGATACATTAAAAGAAATTAATACTCTAAGATATCGTCAGATTTGACGGTCGTGGTGTACGCTGATATGGAAGTTGCAAGGAGCAAAGATTCAAACTCTGCAGGACATGGACTTTTAATTGGAACTAAACAATAATCTGAGATTGATCGACAGTTATTCAGTGCCATGAAAACACTTACAAGATTGATAGTATCAATCGAAGATAAATGTTAAAATACCTTCTGTGCAGTTCCTGCCCATCCAGCCTTTAGTGCAGTTGCATACGTATGAACCCATGGTATTTGTACAGCTAGCATTATTTCCACATGTTGAATTGAGACATTCATCAATGTCTGAAACAAAGACAAGAATCGTAGTTTTAATTAGAGAAGAGTGATAAACCCTCTCTCAATTATCCTTGTAATTCATAATATATAAACCTTTTTATTACAAACTGCAACATATCTGATTTTTAAAGCTTGTTTTCACATACAACCAATGCTGTAAATAATTAACAGCAACGCTTTGTGATCTTGCTGCTGAAAAGGAGAATTTAACGAGTACTTAAATCTGTTGGTGCAGATACATATTCAAGGATTTAACTAATGAGACGTTTGAACAGGTTCCAATGAACTCAGTGAACTTTTGTGCACATCATCATATGATCCATGTCTAGTCAAACGTGTAATGTTTGTCCATCGGTGTCGATCACGACGACAGCTTCAGGTACCTGTTATCAAGCGGTGTGTACAGAGATGATTAGCGAGGGACATCCGAACGTGGAAGTCTACCTACATGTTGAGCACACAAGGTTTGGTATGGAAACAGAGGTGTTGGTAGATCTGACCTTAGGAGTTTCACGTCTTTTTCTGCATCTCAGCAATTTTGTGCTGTTCTGCTGCGTGTGTGCTAGATGTAATGTTGCCGCGCCAGGAGGGACGACCTTGTGCAAGGGTCTCCCACGGGTCACTGTTGGTATACCGGTATTTGAAGGAGACCATCAGGGAATCCTTGAAGCACTTCTTTTGTCCTCCAACAGCGCGTTTGCCCTGGCACAATTCGCCATAGAGGAGCTGTTTTCTAATACGTTCCTTGGGCAAACGGATGATCTACGCTGCCCATCTAACTTTGGCCTTGCAGTCTGCAGGAGCTTGAAAGCAGATAGGAGAGCGGCGTTCGTGAGAATCTCGGAATCAGGAATCGTGGAATTGATTGATTTGTCGCGAATGTCTGCTAGAGACAGTCCACGTCTCGCTGGCATAAAGGAGGGTGTTGAACAAAGCAGCAGGATGCAATTTCAGCTTGGTGGTAAGAGGGTTTCCTCTGCCGTCCCATACATTTCCACGTTGTCTCCCGAAGGCGGAGTTGACTTTGGCAATTCTGCTGTTGACCTCAATGTCAATGTTGGCTGCTTTTGAGAGGTTCCTGCCCAGATACTCGAAGATGTCGACAGCCTGTAGTATTTGACCCTTTACTTTCATGCTCGGTTCATAATTTGTCTTCCCAGTGGCAGGTTGGAACATGACTTCAGTCTTTTTAGTGCTGATCGTGAGGTCTTAATTGTCGCACGCCTGGGTTTAGGAGTCTATGATGGGCTGCATATCTCCTTCTAAGCTGGAGTAGAGGGAGCAGTCCCTAGCAGACAGTATGTCCTTGCTGACTGCATCCTTCGCCTTCGTGATTGCCACGAATCGTCTTGGGTTGAACAACATTCCCTCACTCCCGTATTTGTCATGGATCTCCTCATCTGTGTTCTGGGAGGCATCTGTGCGGATGGCAATGTACAATATGCTGAAGAGTGTGTGCGCCAGTACGTAGCCTTGTTTCACATCCTTTGAGACTGTGAAAGCATCAGCGGGTTCGCCCTCGTTCATTAAATGTGCAATAATGCCGATGTGGATCTTTCTTACGACTGTAATAATACGGCAACAGAAATTGTTCATGATCTTCCAAACTCCATCCCTGCTGACTGTGTCAAACGCCTTGTTGAGGTGAAGAAAAGATGTCAAGTGGTCTCTGAATTGTTGGTGGTATTTCTGCTGCATTTGTCGTGCAGGGATTATGATGTCGACTGTCTAAGGGCCTACGAGGAAAGGAACCTGCCTTTCTGGAAGTAGACTCAGCTCAAGATGTTCAATGAAGCGATTGGGCAGAAGACGAGAAAGTGTCTTTGCAATTGACAGGAGGAAGATTACTCTGTGATGTCACAGCACTGACGGTTTCCCTTTCGCTTGTAGAGGTTGATAATGACGAGGCTTTTAAATTCCTGTCAGGTGACTCCTTCATTCCATTATACTTGCAAGATGTATGTGATTTTCGGCAGCAGTACAAGTCCCTCGGCTTTGTACACTACAGCAGATATGACATCTGATCGTGGGGCTTTTCGACAGGACCTTATAAAGAGGAGTATTTTGGTAGAATATGTCCGTGTGCACGTTTTGGGACACAAACAACTAATGGGAAACGGTAATGCACATGAAAGTAGTATTGTACCTAGCAAATATATAACAATTGGACTTCCGATGCAATTATCGCCAAAGCGAACGCTTTTATAGTTGCACTGATAGGGATAATGTGTAGTTATTCGTCACAAATCAAATATTTTGTAGCAGGTGGAACCAAACTAATTCTTTCTGTAGAAGTTTGCATGCGTAATAGATTTTACTTCAATGGATCCGATAACAGTCGTCGTCAGAGAGAACTTGATTGAACCGGTGAAAATAATGAGACACAAAAAAAGGACAATGAGTAATTGTATTTTTGAATAACCTAAAGAGAGAATGAAAGAAATTAACACTCGAGGATATGTTCACATTTGAACGTTACGGTGTACATTGATATGGATGTACCAAAGAGCAAAGATTTAAGCTCATTATGGTATAAACCTTAAATCGAAATTAAACAGTAACTTGATTTTGACCGACAGTATGTTTAGTGACATGGAACCGCTTACAAGACTGATATAATGAACCGAAGATAAATAGTAAAATACCTTCTGTGCAGTTGATGCCCTTCCAGCCACTGGTACAGTTGCATACGTATGAACCAATGGTATTTGTACAGGTAGCATTATTTCCACATGTCAAATTGGAACACTCATTAATGTCTGAAAAACAGAGATGGTGGAATTTTATTATTCAATAATCTAAAGATACATTAAAAGAAATTAATACTCTAAGATATCGTCAGATTTGACGGTCGTGGTGTACGCTGATATGGAAGTTGCAAGGAGCAAAGATTCAAACTCTGCAGGACATGGACTTTTAATTGGAACTAAACAATAATCTGAGATTGATCGACAGTTATTCAGTGCCATGAAAACACTTACAAGATTGATAGTATCAATCGAAGATAAATGTTAAAATACCTTCTGTGCAGTTCCTGCCCATCCAGCCTTTAGTGCAGTTGCATACGTATGAACCCATGGTATTTGTACAGCTAGCATTATTTCCACATGTTGAATTGAGACATTCATCAATGTCTGAAACAAAGACAAGAATCGTAGTTTTAATTAGAGAAGAGTGATAAACCCTCTCTCAATTATCCTTGTAATTCATAATATATAAACCTTTTTATTACAAACTGCAACATAGCTGATTTTTAAAGCTTGTTTTCACATACAACCAATGCTGTAAATAATTAACAGCAACGCTTTGTGATCTTGCTGCTGAAAAGGAGAATTTAACGAGTACTTAAATCTGTTGATGCAGATACATATTCAAGGATTTAACTAATGAGACGTTTGAACAGGTTCCAATGAACTCAGTGAACTTTTGTGCACATCATCATATGATCCATGTCTAGTCAAACGTGTAATGTTTGTCCATCGGTGTCGATCACGACGACAGCTTCAGGTACCTGTTATCAAGCGGTGTGTACAGAGATGATTAGCGAGGGACATCCGAACGTGGAAGTCTACCTACATGTTGAGCACACAAGGTTTGGTATGGAAACAGAGGTGTTGGTAGATCTGACCTTAGGAGTTTCACGTCTTTTTCTGCATCTCAGCAATTTTGTGCTGTTCTGCTGCGTGTGTGCTAGATGTAATGTTGCCGCGCCAGGAGGGACGACCTTGTGCAAGGGTCTCCCACGGGTCACTGTTGGTATACCGGTATTTGAAGGAGACCATCAGGGAATCTTTGAAGCACTTCTTTTGTCCTCCAACAGCGCGTTTGCCCTGGCACAATTCGCCATAGAGGAGCTGTTTTCTAATACGTTCCTTGGGCAAACGGATGATCTACGCTGCCCATCTAACTTTGGCCTTGCAGTCTGCAGGAGCTTGAAAGCAGATAGGAGAGCGGCGTTCGTGAGAATCTCGGAATCAGGAATCCTAGAGTTGATTGATTTGTCGCGAATGTCTGCTAGAGACAGTCCACGTCTCGCTGGCATAAAGGAGGGTGTTGAACAAAGCAGCAGGATGCAATTTCAGCTTGGTGGTAAGAGGGTTTCCTCTGCCGTCCCATACATTTCCACGTTGTCTCCCGAAGGCGGAGTTGACTTTGGCAATTCTGCTGTTGACCTCAATGTCAATGTTGGCTGCTTTTGAGAGGTTCCTGCCCAGATACTCGAAGATGTCGACAGCCTGTAGTATTTGACCCTTTACTTTCATGCTCGGTTCATAATTTGTCTTCCCAGTGGCAGGTTGGAACATGACTTCAGTCTTTTTAGTGCTGATCGTGAGGTCTTAATTGTCGCACGCCTGGGTTTAGGAGTCTATGATGGGCTGCATATCTCCTTCTAAGCTGGAGTAGAGGGAGCAGTCCCTAGCAGACAGTATGTCCTTGCTGACTGCATCCTTCGCCTTCGTGATTGCCACGAATCGTCTTGGGTTGAACAACATTCCCTCACTCCCGTATTTGTCATGGATCTCCTCATCTGTGTTCTGGGAGGCATCTGTGCGGATGGCAATGTACAATATGCTGAAGAGTGTGTGCGCCAGTACGTAGCCTTGTTTCACATCCTTTGAGACTGTGAAAGCATCAGCGGGTTCGCCCTGGTTCATTAAATGTGCAATAATGCCGATGTGGATCTTTCTTACGACTGTAATAATACGGCAACAGAAATTGTTCATGATCTTCCAAACTCCATCCCTGCTGACTGTGTCAAACGCCTTGTTGAGGTGAAGAAAAGATGTCAAGTGGTCTCTGAATTGTTGGTGGTATTTCTGCTGCATTTGTCGTGCAGGGATTATGATGTCGACTGTCTCAGGGCCTACGAGGAAAGGAACCTGCCTTTCTGGAAGTAGACTCAGCTCAAGATGTTCAATGAAGCGATTGGGCAGAAGACGAGAAAGTGTCTTTGCAATTGACAGGAGGAAGATTACTCTGTGATGTCACAGCACTGACGGTTTCCCTTTCGCTTGTAGAGGTTAATAATGACGAGGCTTTTAAATTCCTGTCAGGTGACTCCTTCATTCCATTATACTTGCAAGATGTATGTGATTTTCGGCAGCAGTACAAGTCCCTCGGCTTTGTACACTACAGCAGATATGACATCTGATCGTGGGGCTTTTCGACAGGACCTTATAAAGAGGAGTATTTTGGTAGAATATGTCCGTGTGCACGTTTTGGGACACAAACAACTAATGGGAAACGGTAATGCACATGAAAGTAGTATTGTACCTAGCAAATATATAACAATTGGACTTCCGATGCAATTATCGCCAAAGCGAACGCTTTTATAGTTGCACTGATAGGGATAATGTGTAGTTATTCGTCACAAATCAAATATCTTGTTGCAGGTTTAACCGAACTAATTCTTTCTGTAGAATTTTGCATGCGTAATAGATTTTACTTCAATGGATCCGATAACAGTCGTCGTCAGAGAGAACTTGATTGAACCGGTGAAAATAATGAGACACAAAAAAAGGACAATGAGTAATTGTATTTTTGAATAACCTAAAGAGAGAATGAAAGAAATTAACACTCGAGGATATGTTCACATTTGAACGTTACGGTGTACATTGATATGGATGTACCAAAGAGCAAAGATTTAAGCTCATTATGGTATAAACCTTAAATCGAAATTAAACAGTAACTTGATTTTGACCGACAGTATGTTTAGTGACATGGAACCGCTTACAAGACTGATATAATGAACCGAAGATAAATAGTAAAATACCTTCTGTGCAGTTGATGCCCTTCCAGCCACTGGTACAGTTGCATACGTATGAACCAATGGTATTTGTACAGGTAGCATTATTTCCACATGTCAAATTGGAACACTCATTAATGTCTGAAAAACAGAGATGGTGGAATTTTATTATTCAATAATCTAAAGATACATTAAAAGAAATTAATACTCTAAGATATCGTCAGATTTGACGGTCGTGGTGTACGCTGATATGGAAGTTGCAAGGAGCAAAGATTCAAACTCTGCAGGACATGGACTTTTAATTGGAACTAAACAATAATCTGAGATTGATCGACAGTTATTCAGTGCCATGAAAACACTTACAAGATTGATAGTATCAATCGAAGATAAATGTTAAAATACCTTCTGTGCAGTTCCTGCCCATCCAGCCTTTAGTGCAGTTGCATACGTAGGAACCAATGGTATTTGTACAGGTAGCATTATTTCCACATGTCAAATTGGAACACTCATTTATATCTGAAAAGCAGATATATTGTAGACAGAAGTGAGCGACGGAGAATTTTTCTCCAGATATCTTTGGTGGTGATATCGGATAGTAATGATAATAGGCGCAAGAACCTCTGTAATACAATAGTTTATTTTTTCAGTATAGCGGTTTCTCTGAATAATTATATTTCATTTGATTGGCACCAATACTCTCAAAAATGAGGAAAGGCACAAGCACTAAGAGTATTGGATGCAGAAATATATTCAACCCTCCAGCTAGCAAGACACGTCAACTGGTTCGATCGAATGCTTTAAAAAATTTCTCCATCTCCTCGTGTGATCCTTATGCATTCCTATTTCGATACTGAAGTTGGGGAGACTAATGATAGATAAAGGTGGCGTGAAAACGAGTAATATTTTATATCTTATAGTCACTATATATAGGTCTGAAAGTGGATTGTTCAGAGAATAAATCATATAGAAACAGAGAGTAGAATCGACCACAGCCAGAGGTTAACAAGATGCGGAAAGGATATCTACGAATCAGTCACTCTTGGAAAGGGAATCATAATGATCAATTATTGTACCAGCCTCCTTTGTGCTGATTTCTGTATCAAACATTCAAGATAATTTAACAAAATAATATATTATTGGGTTAACCTACAATAAATACAACTTTCTAAGAGGAGCGTTTTGGTAGGATATGTCCGTGACCACGTTTTGCACTATATGAAACCTAATAGAAAATATACTGCACATTAAAGATTTGTATTACCTAGAAAAAAGCTATAGCAATTGTACTTTCCATGCCGTTCCTGCCATTCTTGTACATTTGTACTTATTAGGATTATGTTTGTTTACCTCTCTCAAATAAAACATCTTTGTCTGAGTCGGTACCAGATACATCTCTTCAAAGCATTTTGCATGCACTTTACCTGTTACCTTAATGCATCCTATACCAGGAATTCTCAGATGTAACTTCAAAAAGCGGATCAAATGAATGAAAACACAGTAGATAATATTGAATTGTTTAATTCAATAATCTCACTTGATTGAAAGAAGTGAATATTATAAGATATCTCGACATTTGCATCGTGCGATATGTTCATATGGAAGTACCAAGGAGCAAAGATCTAAGCTCTGTATGCAATGGAAATTTAAGTAAAATGAAACAGTAATTTGATTTTAACTGACAATCCTTTTAGTGACGTGAAACCGATTAGAAGATTGATATTATCAACCGAAGATAATGCTAATATACCTTCCGTGCAGTTGCTGCCCATCCAGCCAGCAGTACAGTTGCATACGTATGAACCCATGGTATTTGTACAGGTAGCATTATTTCCACATGTTGAATTGAGACATTCATCAATGTCTGAAACAAAGACAAGAATCGTAGTTTTAATTAGAGAAGAGTGATAAACCCTCTCTCAATTATCCTTGTAATTCATAATATATAAACCTTTTTATTACAAACTGCAACATAGCTGATTTTTAAAGCATGTTTTCACATACAATCAATGCTTTAAATAATTAACAGCAACGCTTTGTGATCTTGCTGCTGAAAAGGAGAATTTAACGAGTACTTAAATCTGTTAGTGCAGATACATATTCAAGGATTTAACTAATGAGACGTTTGAACAGGTTCCAATGAACTCAGTGAACTTTTGTGCACATCATCATATGATCCATGTCTAGTCAAACGTGTAATGTTTGTCCATCGGTGTCGATCACGACGACAGCTTCAGGTACCTGTTATCAAGCGGTGTGTACAGAGATGATTAGCGAGGGACATCCGAACGTGGAAGTCTACCTACATGTTGAGCACACAAGGTTTGGTATGGAAACAGAGGTGTTGGTAGATCTGACCTTAGGAGTTTCACGTCTTTTTCTGCATCTCAGCAATTTTGTGCTGTTCTGCTGCGTGTGTGCTAGATGTAATGTTGCCGCGCCAGGAGGGACGACCTTGTGCAAGGGTCTCCCACGGGTCACTGTTGGTATACCGGTATTTGAAGGAGAGCATCAGGGAATCTTTGAAGCACTTCTTTTGTCCTCCAACAGCGCGTTTGCCCTGGCACAATTCGCCATAGAGGAGCTGTTTTCTAATACGTTCCTTGGGCAAACGGATGATCTACGCTGCCCATCTAACTTTGGCCTTGCAGTCTGCAGGAGCTTGAAAGCAGATAGGAGAGCGGCGTTCGTGAGAATCTCGGAATCAGGAATCCTAGAGTTGATTGATTTGTCGCGAATGTCTGCTAGAGACAGTCCACGTCTCGCTGGCATAAAGGAGGGTGTTGAACAAAGCAGCAGGATGCAGTTTCAGCTTGGTGGTAAGAGGGTTTCCTCTGCGGTCCCATACATTTCCACGTTGTCTCCCGAAGGCGGAGTTGACTTTGGCAATTCTGCTGTTGACCTCAATGTCAATGTTGGCTGCTTTTGAGAGGTTCCTGCCCAGATACTCGAAGATGTCGACAGCCTGTAGTATTTGACCCTTCACTGTCATGATCGGTTCATAATTTGTCTTCCCAGTGGCAGGTTGGAACATGACTTCAGTCTTTTTAGTGCTGATCGTGAGGTCTTAATTGTCGCACGCCTTGGTTTAGGAGTCTATGATGGGCTGCATATCTCCTTCTAAGCTGGAGTAGAGGGAGCAGTCCCTAGCAGACAGTATGTCCTTGCTGACTGCATCCTTCGCCTTCGTGATTGCCACGAATCGTCTTGGGTTGAACAACATTCCCTCACTCCCGTATTTGTCATGGATCTCCTCATCTGTGTTCTGGGAGGCATCTGTGCGGATGGCAATGTACAATATGCTGAAGAGTGTGTGCGCCAGTACGTAGCCTTGTTTCACATCCTTTGAGACTGTGAAAGCATCAGCGGGTACGCCCTGGTTCATTAAATGTGCAATAATGCCGATGTGGATCTTTCTTACGACTGTAATAATACGGCAACAGAAATTGTTCATGATCTTCCAAACTCCATCCCTGCTGACTGTGTCAAACGCCTTGTTGAGGTGAAGAAAAGATGTCAAGTGGTCTCTGAATTGTTGGTGGTATTTCTGCTGCATTTGTCGTGCAGGGATTATGATGTCGACTGTCTAAGGGCCTACGAGGAAAGGAACCTGCCTTTCTGGAAGTAGACTCAGCTCAAGATGTTCAATGAAGCGATTGGGCAGAAGACGAGAAAGTGTCTTTGCAATTGACAGGAGGAAGATTACTCTGTGATGTCACAGCACTAACGGTTTCCCTTTCGCTTGTAGAGGTTAATAATGACGAGGCTTTTAAATTCCTGTCAGGTGACTCCTTCATTCCATTATACTTGCAAGATGTATGTGATTTTCGGCAGCAGTACAAGTCCCTCGGCTTTGTACACTACAGCAGATATGACATCTGATCGTGGGGCTTTTCGACAGGACCTTATAAAGAGGAGTATTTTGGTAGAATATGTCCGTGTGCACGTTTTGGGACACAAACAACTAATGGGAAACGGTAATGCACATGAAAGTAGTATTGTACCTAGCAAATATATAACAATTGGACTTCCGATGCAATTATCGCCAAAGCGAACGCTTTTATAGTTGCACTGATAGGGATAATGTGTAGTTATTCGTCACAAATCAAATATTTTGTAGCAGGTGGAACGAAACTAATTCTTTCTGTAGACGTTTGCATGCGTAATAGATTTTACTTCAATGGGTCCGATAACAGTCCTCGTCAGAGAGAACTTGACTGAACCGGTGAAAATAATGAGACACAAAAAAAGGACAATGAGTAATTGTATTTTTGAATAACCTAAAGAGAGAATGAAAGAAATTAACACTCGAGGATATGTTCACATTTGAACGTTGCGGTGTACATTGATATGGATGTACCAAAGAGCAAAGATTTAAGCTCATTATGGTATAAACCTTAAATCGAAATTAAACAGTAACTTGATTTTGACCGACAGTATCTTTAGTGACATGGAACCGCTTACAAGACTGATATAATGAACCGAAGATAAATAGTAAAATACCTTCTGTGCAGTTGATGCCCTTCCAGCCACTGGTACAGTTGCATACGTATGAACCAATGGTATTTGTACAGGTAGCATTATTTCCACATGTCAAATTGGAACACTCATTAATGTCTGAAAAACAGAGATGGTGGAATTTTATTATTCAATAATCTAAAGATACATTAAAAGAAATTAATACTCTAAGATATCGTCAGATTTGACGGTCGTGGTGTACGCTGATATGGAAGTTGCAAGGAGCAAAGATTCAAACTCTGCAGGACATGGACTTTTAATTGGAACTAAACAATAATCTGAGATTGATCGACAGTTATTCAGTGCCATGAAAACACTTACAAGATTGATAGTATCAATCGAAGATAAATGTTAAAATACCTTCTGTGCAGTTCCTGCCCATCCAGCCTTTAGTGCAGTTGCATACGTATGAACCCATGGTATTTGTACAGCTAGCATTATTTCCACATGTTGAATTGAGACATTCATCAATGTCTGAAACAAAGACAAGAATCGTAGTTTTAATTAGAGAAGAGTGATAAACCCTCTCTCAATTATCCTTGTAATTCATAATATATAAACCTTTTTATTACAAACTGCAACATATCTGATTTTTAAAGCTTGTTTTCACATACAACCAATGCTTTAAATAATTAACAGCAACGCTTTGTGATCTTGCTGCTGAAAAGGAGAATTTAACGAGTACTTAAATCTGTTGGTGCAGATACATATTCAAGGATTTAACTAATGAGACGTTTGAACAGGTTCCAATG
The DNA here is from genome assembly GCA_016617855.1 of Megalonaias nervosa. Taxonomy (NCBI): domain Eukaryota; kingdom Metazoa; phylum Mollusca; class Bivalvia; order Unionida; family Unionidae; genus Megalonaias; species Megalonaias nervosa. The sequence continues at coordinate 59,407 of JAECUM010002556.1, forward strand.
AACTCAGTGAACTTTTGTGCACATCATCATATGATCCATGTCTAGTCAAACGTGTAATGTTTGTCCATCGGTGTCGATCACGACGACAGCTTCAGGTACCTGTTATCAAGCGGTGTGTACAGAGATGATTAGCGAGGGACATCCGAACGTGGAAGTCTACCTACATGTTGAGCACACAAGGTTTGGTATGGAAACAGAGGTGTTGGTAGATCTGACCTTAGGAGTTTCACGTCTTTTTCTGCATCTCAGCAATTTTGTGCTGTTCTGCTGCGTGTGTGCTAGATGTAATGTTGCCGCGCCAGGAGGGACGACCTTGTGCAAGGGTCTCCCACGGGTCACTGTTGGTATACCGGTATTTGAAGGAGACCATCAGGGAATCTTTGAAGCACTTCTTTTGTCCTCCAACAGCGCGTTTGCCCTGGCACAATTCGCCATAGAGGAGCTGTTTTCTAATACGTTCCTTGGGCAAACGGATGATCTACGCTGCCCATCTAACTTTGGCCTTGCAGTCTGCAGGAGCTTGAAAGCAGATAGGAGAGCGGCGTTCGTGAGAATCTCGGAATCAGGAATCCTAGAGTTGATTGATTTGTCGCGAATGTCTGCTAGAGACAGTCCACGTCTCGCTGGCATAAAGGAGGGTGTTGAACAAAGCAGCAGGATGCAATTTCAGCTTGGTGGTAAGAGGGTTTCCTCTGCCGTCCCATACATTTCCACGTTGTCTCCCGAAGGCGGAGTTGACTTTGGCAATTCTGCTGTTGACCTCAATGTCAATGTTGGCTGCTTTTGAGAGGTTCCTGCCCAGATACTCGAAGATGTCGACAGCCTGTAGTATTTGACCCTTTACTTTCATGCTCGGTTCATAATTTGTCTTCCCAGTGGCAGGTTGGAACATGACTTCAGTCTTTTTAGTGCTGATCGTGAGGTCTTAATTGTCGCACGCCTGGGTTTAGGAGTCTATGATGGGCTGCATATCTCCTTCTAAGCTGGAGTAGAGGGAGCAGTCCCTAGCAGACAGTATGTCCTTGCTGACTGCATCCTTCGCCTTCGTGATTGCCACGAATCGTCTTGGGTTGAACAACATTCCCTCACTCCCGTATTTGTCATGGATCTCCTCATCTGTGTTCTGGGAGGCATCTGTGCGGATGGCAATGTACAATATGCTGAAGAGTGTGTGCGCCAGTACGTAACCTTGTTTCACATCCTTTGAGACTGTGAAAGTATGAGCGGGTTCGCCCTCGTTCATTAAATGTGCAATAATGCCGATGTGGATCTTTCTTTCGACTGTAATAATACGGCAACAGAAATTGTTCATGATCTTCCAAACTCCATCCCTGCTGACTGTGTCAAACGCCTTGTTGAGGTGAAGAAAAGATGTCAAGTGGTCTCTGAATTGTTGGTGGTATTTCTGCTGCAGTTGTCGTGCAGGGATTATGATGTCGACTGTCTCAGGGCCTACGAGGAAAGGAACCTGCCTTTCTGGAAGTAGACTCAGCTCAAGATGTTCAATGAAGCGATTGGGCAGAAGACGAGAAAGTGTCTTTGCAATTGACAGGAGGAAGATTATTCTGTGATGTCACAGCACTGACGGTTTCCCTTTCGCTTGTAGAGGTTAATAATGACGAAGTCTTTAAATTACTGTCAGGTGACTCCTTCATTCCATTATACTTGCAAGATGTATGTGATTTTCGGCAGCAGTACAAGTCCCTCGGCTTTGTACACTACAGCAGATATGACATCTGATCGTGGGGCTTTTCGACAGGACCTTATAAAAAGGGTATTTTGGTAGAATATGTCCGTGTGCACGTTTTGGGACACAAACAACTAATGGGAAACGGTAATGCACATGAAAGTAGTATTGTACCTAGCAAATATATAACAATTGGACTTCCGATGCAATTATCGCCAAAGCGAACGCTTTTATAGTTGCACTGATAGGGATAATGTGTAGTTATTCGTCACAAATCAAATATCTTGTTGCAGGTTTAACCGAACTAATTCTTTCTGTAGAATTTTGCATGCGTAATAGATTTTACTTCAATGGATCCGATAACAGTCGTCGTCAGAGAGAACTTGATTGAACCGGTGAAAATAATGAGACACAAAAAAAGGACAATGAGTAATTGTATTTTTGAATAACCTAAAGAGAGAATGAAAGAAATTAACACTCGAGGATATGTTCACATTTGAACGTTACGGTGTACATTGATATGGATGTACCAAAGAGCAAAGATTTAAGCTCATTATGGTATAAACCTTAAATCGAAATTAAACAGTAACTTGATTTTGACCGACAGTATGTTTAGTGACATGGAACCGCTTACAAGACTGATATAATGAACCGAAGATAAATAGTAAAATACCTTCTGTGCAGTTGATGCCCTTCCAGCCACTGGTACAGTTGCATACGTATGAACCAATGGTATTTGTACAGGTAGCATTATTTCCACATGTCAAATTGGAACACTCATTAATGTCTGAAAAACAGAGATGGTGGAATTTTATTATTCAATAATCTAAAGATACATTAAAAGAAATTAATACTCTAAGATATCGTCAGATTTGACGGTCGTGGTGTACGCTGATATGGAAGTTGCAAGGAGCAAAGATTCAAACTCTGCAGGACATGGACTTTTAATTGGAACTAAACAATAATCTGAGATTGATCGACAGTTATTCAGTGCCATGAAAACACTTACAAGATTGATAGTATCAATCGAAGATAAATGTTAAAATACCTTCTGTGCAGTTCCTGCCCATCCAGCCTTTAGTGCAGTTGCATACGTAGGAACCAATGGTATTTGTACAGGTAGCATTATTTCCACATGTCAAATTGGAACACTCATTTATATCTGAAAAGCAGATATATTGTAGACAGAAGTGAGCGACGGAGAATTTTTCTCCAGATATCTTTGGTGGTGATATCGGATAGTAATGATAATAGGCGCAAGAACCTCTGTAATACAATAGTTTATTTTTTCAGTATAGCGGTTTCTCTGAATAATTATATTTCATTTGATTGGCACCAATACTCTCAAAAATGAGGAAAGGCACAAGCACTAAGAGTATTGGATGCAGAAATATATTCAACCCTCCAGCTAGCAAGACACGTCAACTGGTTCGATCGAATGCTTTAAAAAATTTCTCCATCTCCTCGTGTGATCCTTATGCATTCCTATTTCGATACTGAAGTTGGGGAGACTAATGATAGATAAAGGTGGCGTGAAAACGAGTAATATTTTATATCTTATAGTCACTATATATAGGTCTGAAAGTGGATTGTTCAGAGAATAAATCATATAGAAACAGAGAGTAGAATCGACCACAGCCAGAGGTTAACAAGATGCGGAAAGGATATCTACGAATCAGTCACTCTTGGAAAGGGAATCATAATGATCAATTATTGTACCAGCCTCCTTTGTGCTGATTTCTGTATCAAACATTCAAGATAATTTAACAAAATAATATATTATTGGGTTAACCTACAATAAATACAACTTTCTAAGAGGAGCGTTTTGGTAGGATATGTCCGTGACCACGTTTTGCACTATATGAAACCTAATAGAAAATATACTGCACATTAAAGATTTGTATTACCTAGAAAAAAGCTATAGCAATTGTACTTTCCATGCCGTTCCTGCCATTCTTGTACATTTGTACTTATTAGGATTATGTTTGTTTACCTCTCTCAAATAAAACATCTTTGTCTGAGTCGGTACCAGATACATCTCTTCAAAGCATTTTGCATGCACTTTACCTGTTACCTTAATGCATCCTATACCAGGAATTCTCAGATGTAACTTCAAAAAGCGGATCAAATGAATGAAAACACAGTAGATAATATTGAATTGTTTAATTCAATAATCTCACTTGATTGAAAGAAGTGAATATTATAAGATATCTCGACATTTGCATCGTGCGATATGTTCATATGGAAGTACCAAGGAGCAAAGATCTAAGCTCTGTATGCAATGGAATTTTAAGTAAAATGAAACAGTAATTTGATTTTAACTGACAATCCTTTTAGTGACGTGAAACCGATTAGAAGATTGATATTATCAACCGAAGATAATGCTAATATACCTTCCGTGCAGTTGCTGCCCATCCAGCCAGCAGTACAGTTGCATACGTATGAACCCATGGTATTTGTACAGGTAGCATTATTTCCACATGTTGAATTGAGACATTCATCAATGTCTGAAACAAAGACAAGAATCGTAGTTTTAATTAGAGAAGAGTGATAAACCCTCTCTCAATTATCCTTGTAATTCATAATATATAAACCTTTTTATTACAAACTGCAACATAGCTGATTTTTAAAGCATGTTTTCACATACAATCAATGCTGTAAATAATTAACAGCAACGCTTTGTGATCTTGCTGCTGAAAAGGAGAATTTAACGAGTACTTAAATCTGTTAGTGCAGATACATATTCAAGGATTTAACTAATGAGACGTTTGAACAGGTTCCAATGAACTCAGTGAACTTTTGTGCACATCATCATATGATCCATGTCTAGTCAAACGTGTAATGTTTGTCCATCGGTGTCGATCACGACGACAGCTTCAGGTACCTATTATCAAGCGGTGTGTACAGAGATGATTAGCGAGGGACATCCGAACGTGGAAGTCTACCTACATGTTGAGCACACAAGGTTTGGTATGGAAACAGAGGTGTTGGTAGATCTGACCTTAGGAGTTTCACGTCTTTTTCTGCATCTCAGCAATTTTGTGCTGTTCTGCTGCGTGTGTGCTAGATGTAATGTTACCGCGCCAGGAGGGACGACCTTGTGCAAGGGTCTCCCACGGGTCACTGTTGGTATACCGGTATTTGAAGGAGAGCATCAGGGAATCTTTGAAGCACTTCTTTTGTCCTCCAACAGCGCGTTTGCCCTGGCACAATTCGCCATAGAGGAGCTGTTTTCTAATACGTTCCTTGGGCAAACGGATGATCTACGCTGCCCATCTAACTTTGGCCTTGCAGTCTGCAGGAGCTTGAAAGCAGATAGGAGAGCGGCGTTCGTGAGAATCTCGGAATCAGGAATCGTGGAATTGATTGATTTGTCGCGAATGTCTGCTAGAGACAGTCCACGTCTCGCTGGCATAAAGGTGGGTGTTGAACAAAGCAGCAGGATGCAGTTTCAGCTTGGTGGTAAGAGGGTTTCCTCTGCGGTCCCATACATTTCCACGTTGTCTCCCGAAGGCGGAGTTGACTTTGGCAATTCTGCTGTTGACCTCAATGTCAATGTTGGCTGCTTTTGAGAGGTTCCTGCCCAGATACTCGAAGATGTCGACAGCCTGTAGTATTTGACCCTTCACTGTCATGATCGGTTCATAATTTGTCTTCCCAGTGGCAGGTTGGAACATGACTTCAGTCTTTTTAGTGCTGATCGTGAGGTCTTAATTGTCGCACGCCTTGGTTTAGGAGTCTATGATGGGCTGCATATCTCCTTCTAAGCTGGAGTAGAGGGAGCAGTCCCTAGCAGACAGTATGTCCTTGCTGACTGCATCCTTCGCCTTCGTGATTGCCACGAATCGTCTTGGGTTGAACAACATTCCCTCACTCCCGTATTTGTCATGGATTCCCTCATCTGTGTTCTGCGAGGCATCTGTGCGGATGGCAATGTACAATATGCTGAAGAGTGTGTGCGCCAGTACGTAGCCTTGTTTCACATCCTTTGAGACTGTGAAAGCATCAGCGGGTTCGCCCTCGTTCATTAAATGTGCAATAATGCCGATGTGGATCTTTCTTACGACTGTAATAATACGGCAACAGAAATTGTTCATGATCTTCCAAACTCCATCCCTGCTGACTGTGTCAAACGCCTTGTTGAGGTGAAGAAAAGATGTCAAGTGGTCTCTGAATTGTTGGTGGTATTTCTGCTGCAGTTGTCGTGCAGGGATTATGATGTCGACTGACTCAGGGCCTACGAGGAAAGGAACCTGCCTTTCTGGAAGTAGACTCAGCTCAAGATGTTCAATGAAGCGATTGAGTAGAAGTGTCTTTGCAATTGACAGGAGGAAGATTACTCTGTGATGTCACAGCACTGACGGTTACCCTCTCGCTTGTAGAGGTTGATAATGACGAGGCTTTTAAATTCCTGTCAGGGGACTCCTTCATTCCATTATACTTGCAAGATGTATGTGATTTTCGGCAGCAGTACAAGTCCCTCGGCTTTGTACACTACAGCAGATATGACATCTGATCGTGGGGCTTTTCGATAGGACCTTATAAAGAGGAGTATTTTGGTAGAATATGTCCGTGTGCACGTTTTGGGACACAAACAACTAATGGGAAACGGTAATGCACATGAAAGTAGTATTGTACCTAGCAAATATATAACAATTGGACTTCCGATGCAATTATCGCCAAAGCGAACGCTTTTATAGTTGCACTGATAGGGATAATGTGTAGTTATTCGTCACAAATCAAATATCTTGTTGCAGGTTTAACCAAACTAAATCTTTCTGTAGACTTTTGCATGCGTAATAGATTTTACTTCAATGGATCCGATAACAGTCGTCGTCAGAGAGAACTTGATTGAACCGGTGAAAATAATGAGACACAAAAAAAGGACAATGAGTAATTGTATTTTTGAATAACCTAAAGAGAGAATGAAAGAAATTAACACTCGAGGATATGTTCACATTTGAACGTTACGGTGTACATTGATATGGATGTACCAAAAGAGAAAAGCTTTAAGCTCATTATGGTATAAACGTTAAATCGAAATTAAACAGTAACTTGATTTTGACTGACAGTATGTTTAGTGACATGGAAACGCTTACAAGACTGAGATCATGAACCGAAGATAAATAGTAAAATACCTTCTGTGCAGTTGATGCCCTTCCAGCCACTGGTACAGTTGCATACGTATGAACCAATGGTATTTGTACAGGTAGCATTATTTCCACATGTCAAATTGGAACACTCATTAATGTCTGAAAAACAGAGATGGTGGAATTTTATTATTCAATAATCTAAAGATACATTAAAAGAAATTAATACTCTAAGATATCGTCAGATTTGACGGTCGTGGTGTACGCTGATATGGAAGTTGCAAGGAGCAAAGATTCAAACTCTGCAGGACATGAACTTTTAATTGGAACTAAACAATAATCTGAGATTGATCGACAGTTATTCAGTGCCATGAAAACACTTACAAGATTGATAGTATCAATCGAAGATAAATGTTAAAATACCTTCTGTGCAGTTCCTGCCCATCCAGCCTTTAGTGCAGTTGCATACGTAGGAACCAATGGTATTTGTACAGGTAGCATTATTTCCACATGTCAAATTGGAACACTCATTTATATCTGAAAAGCAGATATATTGTAGACAGAAGTGAGCGACGGAGAATTTTTCTCCAGATATCTTTGGTGGTGATATCGGATAGTAATGATAATAGACGCAAGAACCTCTGTAATACAATAGTTTATTTTTTCAATATAGCGGTTTCTATGAATAATTATATTTCATTTGATTGGCACCAATACTCTCAAAAATGAGGAAAGGCACAAGCACTAAGAGTATTGGATGCAGAAATATATTCAACCCTTCAGCTAGCAAGACACGTCAACTGGTTCGATCGAATGCTTTAAAAAATTTCTCCATCTCCTCGTGTGATCCTTATGCATTCCTATTTCGATACTGAAGTTGGGGAGACTAATGATAGATAAAGGTGGCGTGAAAACGAGTAATATTTTATATCTTATAGTCACTATATATAGGTCTGAAAGTGGATTGTTCAGAGAATAAATCATATAGAAACAGAGAGTAGAATCGACCACAGCCAAAGGTTAACAAGATGCGGAAAGGATATCTACGAATCAGTCACTCTTGGAAAGGGAATCATAATGATCAATTATTGTACCAGCCTCCTTTGTGCTGATTTCTGTATCAAACATTCAAGATAATTTAACAAAATAATATATTATTGGGTTATCCTACAATAAATACAACTTTCTAAGAGGAGCGTTTTGGTAGGATATGTCCGTGACCACGTTTTGCACTATATGAAACCTAATAGAAAATATACTGCACATTAAAGATTTGTATTACCTAGAAAAAAGCTATAGCAATTGTACTTTCCATGCCGTTCCTGCCATTCTTGTACATTTGTACTTATTAGGATTATGTTTGTTTACCTCTCTCAAATAAAACATCTTTGTCTGAGTCGGTACCAGATACATCTCTTCAAAGCATTTTGCATGCACTTTACCTGTTACTTTAATGCATCCTATACCAGGAATTCTCAGATGTAACTTCAAAAAGCGGATCAAATGAATGAAAACACAGTAGATAATATTGAATTGTTTAATTCAATAATCTCACTTGATTGAAAGAAGTGAATATTATAAGATATCTCGACATTTGCATCGTGCGATATGTTCATATGGAAGTACCAAGGAGCAAAGATCTAAGCTCTGTATGCAATGGAAAATTAAATAAAATGAAACGGTAATTTGATTTTAACTGACAATCCTTTTAGTGACGTGAAACCGATTAGAAGATTGATATTATCAACCGAAGATAATGCTAATATACCTTCCGTGCAGTTGCTGCCCATCCAGCCAGCAGTACAGTTGCATACGTATGAACCCATGGTATTTGTACAGGTAGCATTATTTCCACATGTTGAATTGAGACATTCATCAATGTCTGAAACAAAGACAAGAATCGTAGTTTTAATTAGAGAAGAGTGATAAACCCTCTCTCAATTATCCTTGTAATTCATAATATATAAACCTTTTTATTACAAACTGCAACATAGCTGATTTTTAAAGCTTGTTTTCACATACAATCAATGCTTTAAATAATTAACAGCAACGCTTTGTGATCTTGCTGCTGAAAAGGAGAATTTAACGAGTACTTAAATCTGTTGGTGCAGATACATATTCAAGGATTTAACTAATGAGACGTTTGAACAGGTTCCAATGAACTCAGTGAACTTTTGTGCACATCATCATATGATCCATGTCTAGTCAAACGTGTAATGTTTGTCCATCGGTGTCGATCACGACGACAGCTTCAGGTACCTATTATCAAGCGGTGTGTACAGAGATGATTAGCGAGGGACATCCGAACGTGGAAGTCTACCTACATGTTGAGCACACAAGGTTTGGTATGGAAACAGAGGTGTTGGTAGATCTGACCTTAGGAGTTTCACGTCTTTTTCTGCATCTCAGCAATTTTGTGCTGTTCTGCTGCGTGTGTGCTAGATGTAATGTTACCGCGCCAGGAGGGACGACCTTGTGCAAGGGTCTCCCACGGGTCACTGTTGGTATACCGGTATTTGAAGGAGAGCATCAGGGAATCTTTGAAGCACTTCTTTTGTCCTCCAACAGCGCGTTTGCCCTGGCACAATTCGCCATAGAGGAGCTGTTTTCTAATACGTTCCTTGGGCAAACGGATGATCTACGCTGCCCATCTAACTTTGGCCTTGCAGTCTGCAGGAGCTTGAAAGCAGATAGGAGAGCGGCGTTCGTGAGAATCTCGGAATCAGGAATCGTGGAATTGATTGATTTGTCGCGAATGTCTGCTAGAGACAGTCCACGTCTCGCTGGCATAAAGGAGGGTGTTGAACAAAGCAGCAGGATGCAGTTTCAGCTTGGTGGTAAGAGGGTTTCCTCTGCCGTCCCATACATTTCCACGTTGTCTCCCGAAGGCGGAGTTGACTTTGGCAATTCTGCTGTTGACCTCAATGTCAATGTTGGCTGCTTTTGAGAGGTTCCTGCCCAGATACTCGAAGATGTCGACAGCCTGTAGTATTTGACCCTTCACTGTCATGATCGGTTCATAATTTGTCTTCCCAGTGGCAGGTTGGAACATGACTTCAGTCTTTTTAGTGCTGATCGTGAGGTCTTAATTGTCGCACGCCTGGGTTTAGGAGTCTATGATGGGCTGCATATCTCCTTCTAAGCTGGAGTAGAGGGAGCAGTCCCTAGCAGACAGTATGTCCTTGCTGACTGCATCCTTCGCCTTCGTGATTGCCACGAATCGTCTTGGGTTGAACAACATTCCCTCATTCCCGTATTTGTCATGGATTCCCTCATCTGTGTTCTGCGAGGCATCTGTGCGGATGGCAATGTACAATATGCTGAAGAGTGTGTGCGCCAGTACGTAGCCTTGTTTCACATCCTTTGAGACTGTGAAAGCATCAGCGGGTTCGCCCTCGTTCATTAACTGTGCAATAATGCCGATGTGGATCTTTCTTACGTCTGTAATAATACGGCAACAGAAATTGTTTATGATCTTCCAAACTCCATCCCTGCTGACTGTGTCAAACGCCTTGTTGAGGTGAAGAAAAGATGTCAAGTGGTCTCTGAATTGTTGGTGGTATTTCTGCTGCAGTTGTCGTGCAGGGATTATGATGTCGACTGACTCAGGGCCTACGAGGAAAGGAACCTGCCTTTCTGGAAGTAGACTCAGCTCAAGATGTTCAATGAAGCGATTGAGCAGAAGTGTCTTTGCAATTGACAGGAGGAAGATTACTCTGTGATGTCACAGCACTGACGGTTACCCTCTCGCTTGTAGAGGTTGTTAATGACGAGGCTGATTCGAGGCTTTTAAATTCCTGTCAGGGGACTCCTTCATTCCATTATACTTGCAAGATGTATGTGATTTTCGGCAGCAGTACAAGTCCCTCGGCTTTGTACACTACAGCAGATATGACATCTGATCGTGGGGCTTTTCGATAGGACCTTATAAAGAGGAGTATTTTGGTAGAATATGTCCGTGTGCACATTTTGGTCCACAAACAACTAATGGGAAACGGTAATGCACATGAAAGTAGTATTGTACCTAGCAAATATATAACAATTGGACTTCCGATGCAATTATCGCCAAAGCGAACGCTTTTATAGTTGCACTGATAGGGATAATGTGTAGTTATTCGTCACAAATCAAATATCTTGTTGCAGGTTTAACCAAACTAAATCTTTCTGTAGACTTTTGCATGCGTAATAGATTTTACTTCAATGGATCCGATAACAGTCGTCGTCAGAGAGAACTTGATTGAACCGGTGAAAATAATGAGACACAAAAAAAGGACAATGAGTAATTGTATTTTTGAATAACCTAAAAAGAGAATGAAAGAAATTAACACTCGAGGATATGTTCACATTTGAACGTTACGGTGTACATTGATATGGATGTACCAAAAGAGAAAAGCTTTAAGCTCATTATGGTATAAACCTTAAATCGAAATTAAACAGTAACTTGATTTTGACTGACAGTATGTTTAGTGACATGGAAACGCTTACAAGACTGATATAATGAACCGAAGATAAATAGTAAAATACCTTCTGTGCAGTTGATGCCCTTCCAGCCACTGGTACAGTTGCATACGTATGAACCAATGGTATTTGTACAGGTAGCATTATTTCCACATGTCAAATTGGAACACTCATTAATGTCTGAAAAACAGAGATGGTGGAATTTTATTATTCAATAATCTAAAGATACATTAAAAGAAATTAATACTCTAAGATATCGTCAGATTTGACGGTCGTGGTGTACGCTGATATGGAAGTTGCAAGGAGCAAAGATTCAAACTCTGCAGGACATGGACTTTTAATTGGAACTAAACAATAATCTGAGATTGATCGACAGTTATTCAGTGCCATGAAAACACTTACAAGATTGATAGTATCAATCGAAGATAAATGTTAAAATACCTTCTGTGCAGTTCCTGCCCATCCAGCCTTTAGTGCAGTTGCATACGTAGGAACCAATGGTATTTGTACAGGTAGCATTGTTTCCACATGTCAAATTGGAACACTCATTTATATCTGAAAAGCAGATATATTGTAGACAGAAGTGAGCGACGGAGAATTTTTCTCCAGATATCTTTGGTGGTGATATCGGATAGTAATGATAATAGACGCAAGAACCTCTGTAATACAATAGTTTATTTTTTCAGTATAGCGGTTTCTCTGAATAATTATATTTCATTTGATTGGCACCAATACTCTCAAAAATGAGGAAAGGCACAAGCACTAAGAGTATTGGATGCAGAAATATATTCAACCCTTCAGCTAGCAAGACACGTCAACTGGTTCGATCGAATGCTTTAAAAAATTTCTCCATCTCCTCGTGTGATCCTTATGCATTCCTATTTCGATACTGAAGTTGGGGAGACTAATGATAGATAAAGGTGGCGTGAAAACGAGTAATATTTTATATCTTATAGTCACTATGTATAGGTCTGAAAGTGGATTGTTCAGAGAATAAATCATATAGAAATAGAGAATAGAATCGACCAGAGCCAAAGGTTAACAAGATGCGGAAAGCATATCTACGAATCAGTCGCTCTTGGAAAGGGAATCATAATGATCAATTATTGTACCAGCCTTCTTTGTGCTGATTTCTGTATCAAACATTCAAGATAATTTAACAAAATAATATATTATTGGGTTAACCTACAATAAATACAACTTTCTAAGAGGAGCGTTTTGGTAGGATATGTCCGTGATCACGTTTTGCACTATATGAAACCTAATAGAAAATATACTGCACATTAAAGATTTGTATTACCTAGAAAAAAGCTATAGCAATTGTACTTTCCATGCCGTTCCTGCCATTCTTGTACATTTGTACTTATTAGGATTATGCTTGTTTACCTCTCTCAAATAAAACATCTTTGTCTGAGTCGGTACCAGATACATCTCTTCAAAGCATTTTGAATGCACTTTACCTGTTACTTTAATGCTTCCTATACCAGGAATTCTCAGATGTAACTTCAAAAAGCGGATCAAATGAATGAAAACACAGTAGATAATATTGAATTGTTTAATTCAATAATCTCACTTGATTGAAAGAAGTGAATATTATAAGATATCTCGACATTTGCATCGTGCAATATGTTCATATGGAAGTACCAAGGAGCAAAGATCTAAGCTCTGTATGCAATGGAAATTTAAGTAAAATGAAACAGTAATTTGATTTTAACTGACAATCCTTTTAGTGACGTGAAACCGATTAGAAGATTGATATTATCAACCGAAGATAATGCTAATATACCTTCCGTGCAGTTGCTGCCCATCCAGCCAGCAGTACAGTTGCATACGTATGAACCCATGGTATTTGTACAGGTAGCATTATTTCCACATGTTGAATTGAGACATTCATCAATGTCTGAAACAAAGACAAGAATCGTAGTTTTAATTAGAGAAGAGTGATAAACCCTCTCTCAATTATCCTTGTAATTCATAATATATAAACCTTTTTATTACAAACTGCAACATAGCTGATTTGTAAAGCTTGTTTTCACTTACAATCAATGCTTTAAATAATTAACAGCAACGCTTTGTGATCTTGCTGCTGAAAAGGAGAATTTAACGAGTACTTAAATCTGTCGATGCAGATATATATTCAAGGATTTAACTAATGAGACGTTTGAACAGGTTCCAATGAACTCAGTGAACTTTTGTGCACATCTTCGTATGATCCATGTCTAATCAAACGTGTAATGTTTGTCCATCGGTGTCGATCACGACGACAGCTTCAGGTACCTGTTATCAAGCGATGTGTACAGAGATGATTAGCGAGGGACATCCGAACGTGGAAGTCTACCTACATGTTGAGCACACAAGGTTTGGTATGGAAACAGAGGTGTTGGTAGATCTGACCTTAGGAGTTTCACGTCTTTTTCTGCATCTCAGCAATTTTGTGCTGTTCTGCTGCGTGTGTGCTAGATGTAACGTTGCCGCGCCAGGAGGGACGACCTTGTGCAAGGGTCTCCCACGGGTCACTGTTGGTATACCGGTATTTGAAGGAGAGCATCAGGGAATCTTTGAAGCACTTCTTTTGTCCTCCAACAGCGCGTTTGCCCTGGCACAATTCGCCATAGAGGAGCTGTTTTCTAATACGTTCCTTGGGCAAACGGATGATCTTCGCTGCCCATCTAACTTTGGCCTTGCAGTCTGCAGGAGCTTGAAAGCAGATAGGAGAGCGGCGTTCGTGAGAATCTCGGAATCAGGAATCGTGGAATTGATTGATTTGTCGCGAATATCTGCTAGAGACAGTCCACGTCTCGCTGGCATAAAGGAGGGTGTTGAACAAAGCAGCAGGATGGAGATTCAGCTTGGGGGTAAGAGGGTTTCCTCTGCCGTCCCATACATTTCCACGTTGTCTCCCGAAGGCGGAGCTGACTTTGGCAATTCTGCTGTTGGCCTCAATGTCAATGTTGGCTGCTTTTGAGAGGTTCCTGCCCAGATACTCGAAGATGTCGACAGCCTGTAGTATTTGACCCTTCACTGTCATGCTCGGTTCATAATTTGTCTTCCCAGTGGCAGGTTGGAACATGACTTCAGTCTTTTTAGTACTGATCGTGAGGTCTTAATTGTCGCACGCCTGGGGTTAGGAGTCTATGATGGGCTGCATATCTCCTTCTAAGCTGGAATAGAGGGAGCAGTCCCTAGCAGACAGTATGTCCTTGCTGACTGCATCCTTCGCCTTCGTGATTGCCAGGAATCGTCTTGGGTTGAACAACATTCCCTCACTCCCGTATTTGTCATGGATTCCCTCATCTGTGTTCTGCGAGGCATCTGTGCGGATGGCAATGTACAATATGCTGAAGAGTGTGTGCGCCAGTACGTAGCCTTGTTTCACATCCTTTGAGACTGTGAAAGCATCAGCGGGTTCGCCCTCGTTGATTAAATGTGCAATAATGCCGATGTGGATCTTCCTTACGACTGTAATAATACGGCAACAGAAATTGTTCATGATCTTCCAAACTCCATCACTGCTGACTGTGTCAAACGCCTTGTTGAGGTGAAGAAAAGATGTCAAGTGGTCTCTGAATTGTTGGTGGTATTTCTGCTGCAGTTGTCGTGCAGGGATTATGATGTCGACATCTCAGGGCCTACGAGGAAATGAACGTGCCTTTCTGGAAGTAGACTCAGCTCAAGATGTTCAATGAAGCGATTGAGCAGAAGACGAGAAAGTGTATTTGCAATTGACAGGAGGAAGATTACCCTTTCGCCTGTAGAGGTTGATAATGACGAGGCTTTTAAATTCCTGTCAGGTGACTCTTTCATTCCATAATACTTGCAAGATATATGTGGTTTTCGGGAGCAGTACAAGTCCTTCGCCAAAGCGAACGCTTTTATAGTTGCACTGATTGGGATAATGTATAGTTATTCGTCACAAATCAAATATCTTGTTGCAGGTGGAACCAAACTAATTCTTTCTGTAAAATTTTGTATGCGTGATTGATTTTACTTCAATGGATCCGATAGCAGTCTTCGTCAGAGAGATCTTGACTGAACCGATGAAAATAACTAGAAACAAAAAAGAACCGATAAGGTCGAATTGTATTCTTGAATAACCTAAATAGAGATTGAAGGAAATTAATACTCGAAAATATGTTTACATTTGAAAGTTGCGGTGTACATTGATATGGAAGTACCAAGGAGCAAAGATTTAAGCTCGTTATGCTATTAACGTTCAATCGAAATTAAACAGTAATTTGATTCTGACAGACAGTATGTTTAGTGACATGAAACCGCTTACAAGACTGATATTATCAACCGAAGATAAATGGTAAAATACCTTCTGTGCAGTTGATGCCCTTCCAGCTACTGGTACAGTTGCATACGTAGGAACCAATGGTATTTGTACAGGTAGCATTATTTCCACATGTCAAATTGGAACACTCATTAATGTCTGAGAAACAGAGATGGTGGAATTTTATTATTCAATAATCTGAAGATACATTAAAAGAAATTAATACTCTATGATATCTTCAGATTTGACGGTCGTGGTGTACGCTGATATATAAATTGCAAGGAGGAAAGATTAAAGCTCTGCAGGGCATGGAATTGTAATTGGAACTGAACAATAATCTCATCTTGATCGACACTATGTCAGTGCCATGAAAACGCTTACAAGATCGATATTATCAATCGAAGATAAATGTTAAAATACCTTCTGTGCAGTTCTTGCCCATCCAGCCTTTAGTGCAGTTGCATACGTAGGAACCAATGGTATTTGTACAGGTAGCATTATTTCCACATGTCAAATTGGAACACTCATTTATATCTGAAAAGCAGATATATTGTAGACAGAAGTGAGCGACGGAGAATTTTTCTCCAGATATCTTTGGTGGTGATATCGGATAGTAATGATAATAGGCGCAAGAACCTCTGTAATACAATAGTTTATTTTTTCAATATAGCGGTTTCTCTGAATAATCATATTTCATTTGATTGGCACCAATACTCTCAAAAATGAGGAAAGGCACAAGCACTAAGAGTATTGGATGCAGAAATATATTCAACCCTTCAGCTAGCAAGACACGCCAACTGGTTCGATCGAATGCTTTAAAAAATTTCTCCATCTCCTCGTGTGATCCTTATGCATTCCTATTTCGATACTGAAGTTGGGGAGACTAATGATAGATAAAGGTGGCGTGAAAACGAGTAATATTTTATATCTTATAGTCACTATATATAGGTCTGAAAGTGGATTGTTCAGAGAATAAATCATATAGAAACAGAGAATAGAATCGACCACAGCCAGAGGTTAACAAGATGCGGAAAGGATATCTACGAATCAGTCACTCTTGGAAAGGGAATCATAATGATCAATTATTGTACCAGCCTCCTTTGTGCTGATTTCTGTATCAAACATTCAAGATAATTTAACAAAATAATATATTATTGGGTTAACCTACAATAAATACAACTTTCTAAGAGGAGCGTTTTGGTAGGATATGTCCGTGACCACGTTTTGCACTATATGAAACCTAATAGAAAATATACTGCACATTAAAGATTTGTATTACCTAGAAAAAAGCTATAGCAATTGTACTTTCCATGCCGTTCCTGCCATTCTTGTACATTTGTACTTATTAGGATTATGTTTGTTTACCTCTCTCAAATAAAACCTCTTTGTCTGAGTCGGTACCAGATACATCTCTTCAAAGCATTTTGCATGCACTTTACCTGTTACTTTAATGCATCCTATACCAGGAATTCTCAGATGTAACTTCAAAGAGCGGATCAAATGAATGAAAACACAGTAGATAATATTGAATTGTTTAATTCAATAATCTCACTTGATTGAAAGAAATGAATATTATAAGATATCTCGACATTTGCATCGTGCGATATGTTCATATGGAAGTACCAAGGAGCAAAGATCTAAGCTCTGTATGCAATGGAAATTTAAGTAAAATGAAACAGTAATTTGATTTTAACTGACAATCCTTTTAGTGACGTGAAACCGATTAGAAGATTGATATTATCAACCGAAGATAATGCTAATATACCTTCCGTGCAGTTGCTGCCCATCCAGCCAGCAGTGCAGTTGCATACGTATGAACCCATGGTATTTGTACAGGTAGCATCATTTCCACACGTTGAATTGAGACATTCATCAATGTCTGAAACAAAGACAAGAATCGTAGTTTTAATTAGAGAAGAGTGATAAACCCTCTCTCAATTATCCTTGTAATTCATAATATATAAACCTTTTTATTACAAACTGCAACATAGCTGATTTGTAAAGCTTGTTTTCACATGCAACCAATGCTTTAAATAATTAACAGCAACGCTTTGTGATCTTGCTGCTGAGAAGGAGAATTTAACGAGTACTTAAATCTGTTGATGCAGATATATATTCAAGGATTTAACTAATGAGACGTTTGAACAGGTTCCAATGAACTCAGTGAACTTTTGTGCACATCATCATATGATCCATGTCTGGTCAAACGTGTAATGTTTGTCCATCGGTGTCGATCACGACCACAACTTCAGGTACTTGTTATCAAGCGGTGTGTACGGAGATGATTAGAGAGGGACATCCGAGCATGGAGGTCTCTCCTACATGTTGAGAACACAAGGTTTGGAATAGAAACAGAGGTGTTGGTAGATCTGACCTTAGAAGTGTCACTTTTTTTTCTGCATCTCAGCAATTCTGTGCTGTTCTGCTGCGTGTGCGCTAGATGTAATGTTGCCGCGCCAGGAGGGACGGTCTGGCGCAAGGGTCTCCCACGAATCACTGTTGGTATACAGGCATTTGAATGAGACATTCTCTTGTCCTCCAATAGCGCGTTTGCCCTCGCACAATTCGCCATAGAGGAGCTGTTTTCTAATACGTTCCTTGGGCAAACGGATGATCTTCGCTGCCCATCTAACTTTGGCCTTGCAGTCTGCAGGAGCTTGAAAGCAGATAGGAGAGCGGCGTTCGTGAGAATCTCGGAATCAGGAATCGTGGAATTGATTGATTTGTCGCGAATATCTGCTATAGACAGTCCACGTCTCGCTGGCATAAAGGAGGGTGTTGAACAAAGCAGCAGGATGGAGATTCAGCTTGGGGGTAAGAGGGTTTCCTCTGCCGTCCCATACATTTCCACGTTGTCTCTCGAAGGCGGAGCTGACTTTGGCAATTCTGCTGTTGACCTCAATGTCAATGTTGGCTGCTTTTGAGAGGTTCCTGCCCAGATACTCGAAGATGTCGACAGCCTGTAGTATTTGACCCTTCACTGTCATGCTCGGTTCATAATTTGTCTTCCCAGTGGCAGGTTGGAACATGACTTCAGTCTTTTTAGTACTGATCGTGAGGTCTTAATTGTCGCACGCCTGGGGTTAGGAGTCTATGATGGGCTGCATATCTCCTTCTAAGCTGGAGTAGAGGGAGCAGTCCCTAGCAGACAGTATGTCCTTGCTGACTGCATCCTTCGCCTTCGTGATTGCCACGAATCGTCTTGGGTTGAACAACATTCCCTCACTCCCGTATTTGTCATGGATTCCCTCATCTGTGTTCTGCGAGGCATCTGTGCGGATGGCAATGTACAATATGCTGAAGAGTGTGTGCGCCAGTACGTAGCCTTGTTTCACATCCTTTGAGACTGTGAAAGCATCAGCGGGTTCGCCCTCGTTGATTAAATGTGCAATAATGCCGATGTGGATCTTTCTTACGACTGTAATAATACGGCAACAGAAATTGTTCATGATCTTCCAAACTCCATCACTGCTGACTGTGTCAAACGCCTTGTTGAGGTGAAGAAAAGATGTCAAGTGGTCTCTGAATTGTTGGTGGTATTTCTGCTGCAGTTGTCGTGCAGGGATTATGATGTCGACATCTCAGGGCCTACGAGGAAATGAACGTGCCTTTCTGGAAGTAGACTCAGCTCAAGATGTTCAATGAAGCGATTGAGCAGAAGACGAGAAAGTGTATTTGCAATTGACAGGAGGAAGATTACCCTTTCGCTTGTAGAGGTTGATAATGACGAGGCTTTTAAATTCCTGTCAGATGACTCTTTCATTCCATAATACTTGCAAGATATATGTGGTTTTCGGGGGCAGTACAAGTCCCTCGCCAAAGCGAACGCTTTTATAGTTGCACTGATTGGGATAATGTATAGTTATTCGTCACAAATCAAATATCTTGTTGCAGGTGGAACCAAACTAATTCTTTCTGTAAAATTTTGTATGCGTGATTGATTTTACTTCAATGGATCCGATAGCAGTCTTCGTCAGAGAGATCTTGACTGAACCGATGAAAATAACTAGAAACAAAAAAGAACCGATAAGGTCGAATTGTATTCTTGAATAACCTAAATAGAGATTGAAGGAAATTAATACTCGAAAATATGTTTACATTTGAAAGTTGCGGTGTACATTGATATGGAAGTACCAAGGAGCAAAGATTTAAGCTCGTTATGCTATTAACGTTCAATCGAAATTAAACAGTAATTTGATTCTGACAGACAGTGTGTTTAGTGACATGAAACCGCTTACAAGACTGATATTATCAACCGAAGATAAATGGTAAAATACCTTCTGTGCAGTTGATGCCCTTCCAGCTACTGGTACAGTTGCATACGTAGGAACCAATGGTATTTGTACAGGTAGCATTATTTCCACATGTCAAATTGGAACACTCATTAATGTCTGAGAAACAGAGATGGTGGAATTTTATTATTCAATAATCTGAAGATACATTAAAAGAAATTAATACTCTATGATATCTTCAGATTTGACGGTCGTGGTGTACGCTGATATATAAATTGCAAGGAGGAAAGATTAAAGCTCTGCAGGGCATGGAATTGTAATTGGAACTGAACAATAATCTCATCTTGATCGACACTATGTCAGTGCCATGAAAACGCTTACAAGATCGATATTATCAATCGAAGATAAATGTTAAAATACCTTCTGTGCAGTTCTTGCCCATCCAGCCTTTAGTGCAGTTGCATACGTAGGAACCAATGGTATTTGTACATGTAGCATTATTTCCACATGTCAAATTGGAACACTCATTAATGTCTGTAAAAAGCGCATTTATCGTACATATAAGTTAGCGACGGCGAATTTTTCCCCAGTTATCTTTGGTGGTGATATCGGATAGTAATGATAATAGGCGCAAGAACCTCTGTAATACAATAGTTTATTTTCCAATATAGCGGTTTCTCTGAATAATTATATTTCATTTGATTGGCACCAATACTCTCAAAAATGAGGAAAGGCACAAGCACTAAGAGTATTGGATGCAGAAATATATTCAACCCTTCAGCTAGCAAGACACGCCAACTGGTTCGATCGAATGCTTTAAAAAATTTCTCCATCTCCTCGTGTGATCCTTATGCATTCCTATTTCGATACTGAAGTTGGGGAGACTAATGATAGATAAAGGTGGCGTGAAAACGAGTAATATTTTATATCTTATAGTCACTATATATAGGTCTGAAAGTGGATTGTTCAGAGAATAAATCATATAGAAACAGAGAATAGAATCGACCACAGCCAGAGGTTAACAAGATGCGGAAAGGATATCTACGAATCAGTCACTCTTGGAAAGGGAATCATAATGATCAATTATTGTACCAGCCTCCTTTGTGCTGATTTCTGTATCAAACATTCAAGATAATTTAACAAAATAATATATTATTGGGTTAACCTACAATAAATACAACTTTCTAAGAGGAGCGTGTTGGTAGGATATGTCCGTGACCACGTTTTGCACTATATGAAACCTAATAGAAAATATACTGCACATTAAAGATTTGTATTACCTAGAAAAAAGCTATAGCAATTGTACTTTCCATGCCGTTCCTGCCATTCTTGTACATTTGTACTTATTAGGATTATGTTTGTTTACCTCTCTCAAATAAAACCTCTTTGTCTGAGTCGGTACCAGATACATCTCTTCAAAGCATTTTGCATGCACTTTACCTGTTACTTTAATGCATCCTATACCAGGAATTCTCAGATGTAACTTCAAAAAGCGGATCAAATGAATGAAAACACAGTAGATAATATTGAATTGTTTAATTCAATAATCTCACTTGATTGAAAGAAATGAATATTATAAGATATCTCGACATTTGCATCGTGCGATATGTTCATATGGAAGTACCAAGGAGCAAAGATCTAAGCTCTGTATGCAATGGAAATTTAAGTAAAATGAAACAGTAATTTGATTTTAACTGACGATCCTTTTAGTGACGTGAAACCGATTAGAAGATTGATATTATCAACCGAAGATAATGCTAATATACCTTCCGTGCAGTTGCTGCCCATCCAGCCAGCAGTACAGTTGCATACGTATGAACCCATGGTATTTGTACAGGTAGCATCATTTCCACACGTTGAATTGAGACATTCATCAATGTCTGAAACAAAGACAAGAATCGTAGTTTTAATTAGAGAAGAGTGATAAACCCTCTCTCAATTATCCTTGTAATTCATAATATATAAACCTTTTTATTACAAACTGCAACATAGCTGATTTGTAAAGCTTGTTTTCACATGCAACCAATGCTTTAAATAATTAACAGCAACGCTTTGTGATCTTGCTGCTGAAAAGGAGAATTTAACGAGTACTTAAATCTGTTGATGCAGATATATATTCAAGGATTTAACTAATGAGACGTTTGAACAGGTTCCAATGAACTCAGTGAACTTTTGTGCACATCATCATATGATCCATGTCTGGTCAAACGTGTAATGTTTGTCCATCGGTGTCGATCACGACCACAACTTCAGGTACTTGTTATCAAGCGGTGTGTACGGAGATGATTAGAGAGGGACATCCGAGCATGGAGGTCTCTCCTACATGTTGAGAACACAAGGTTTGGAATAGAAACAGAGGTGTTGGTAGATCTGACCTTAGAAGTGTCACTTTTTTTTCTGCATCTCAGCAATTCTGTGCTGTTCTGCTGCGTGTGCGCTAGATGTAATGTTGCCGCGCCAGGAGGGACGGTCTGGCGCAAGGGTCTCCCACGAATCACTGTTGGTATACAGGCATTTGAATGAGACATTCTCTTGTCCTCCAATAGCGCGTTTGCCCTCGCACAATTCGCCATAGAGGAGCTGTTTTCTAATACGTTCCTTGGGCAAACGGATGATCTACGCTGCCCATCTAACTTTGGCCTTGCAGTCTGCAGGAGCTTGAAAGCAGATAGGAGAGCGGCGTTCGTGAGAATCTCGGAATCAGGAATCGTGGAATTGATTGATTTGTCGCGAATATCTGCTATAGACAGTCCACGTCTCGCTGGCATAAAGGAGGGTGTTGAACAAAGCAGCAGGATGGAGATTCAGCTTGGGGGTAAGAGGGTTTCCTCTGCCGTCCCATACATTTCCACGTTGTCTCTCGAAGGCGGAGTTGACTTTGGCAATTCTGCTGTTGACCTCAATGTCAATGTTGGCTGCTTTTGAGAGGTTCCTGCCCAGATACTCGAAGATGTCGACAGCCTGTAGTATTTGACCCTTCACTGTCATGCTCGGTTCATAATTTGTCTTCCCAGTGGCAGGTTGGAACATGACTTCAGTCTTTTTAGTACTGATCGTGAGGTCTTAATTGTCGCACGCCTGGGGTTAGGAGTCTATGATGGGCTGCATATCTCCTTCTAAGCTGGAGTAGAGGGAGCAGTCCCTAGCAGACAGTATGTCCTTGCTGACTGCATCCTTCGCCTTCGTGATTGCCACGAATCGTCTTGGGTTGAACAACATTCCCTCACTCCCGTATTTGTCATGGATTCCCTCATCTGTGTTCTGCGAGGCATCTGTGCGGATGGCAATGTACAATATGCTGAAGAGTGTGTGCGCCAGTACGTAGCCTTGTTTCACATCCTTTGAGACTGTGAAAGCATCAGCGGGTTCGCCCTCGTTGATTAAATGTGCAATAATGCCGATGTGGATCTTTCTTACGACTGTAATAATACGGCAACAGAAATTGTTCATGATCTTCCAAACTCCATCACTGCTGACTGTGTCAAACGCCTTGTTGAGGTGAAGAAAAGATGTCAAGTGGTCTCTGAATTGTTGGTGGTATTTCTGCTGCAGTTGTCGTGCAGGGATTATGATGTCGACATCTCAGGGCCTACGAGGAAATGAACGTGCCTTTCTGGAAGTAGACTCAGCTCAAGATGTTCAATGAAGCGATTGAGCAGAAGACGAGAAAGTGTATTTGCAATTGACAGGAGGAAGATTACCCTTTCGCCTGTAGAGGTTGATAATGACGAGGCTTTTAAATTCCTGTCAGATGACTCTTTCATTCCATAATACTTGCAAGATATATGTGGTTTTCGGGGGCAGTACAAGTCCCTCGCCAAAGCGAACGCTTTTATAGTTGCACTGATTGGGATAATGTATAGTTATTCGTCACAAATCAAATATCTTGTTGCAGGTGGAACCAAACTAATTCTTTCTGTAAAATTTTGTATGCGTGATTGATTTTACTTCAATGGATCCGATAGCAGTCTTCGTCAGAGAGATCTTGACTGAACCGATGAAAATAACTAGAAACAAAAAAGAACCGATAAGGTCGAATTGTATTCTTGAATAACCTAAATAGAAATTGAAGGAAATTAATACTCGAAAATATGTTTACATTTGAAAGTTGCGGTGTACATTGATATGGAAGTACCAAGGAGCAAAGATTTAAGCTCGTTATGCTATTAACGTTCAATCGAAATTAAACAGTAATTTGATTCTGACAGACAGTATGTTTAGTGACATGAAACCGCTTACAAGACTGATATTATCAACCGAAGATAAATGGTAAAATACCTTCTGTGCAGTTGATGCCCTTCCAGCTACTGGTACAGTTGCATACGTAGGAACCAATGGTATTTGTACAGGTAGCATTATTTCCACATGTCAAATTGGAACACTCATTAATGTCTGAGAAACAGAGATGGTGGAATTTTATTATTCAATAATCTGAAGATACATTAAAAGAAATTAATACTCTATGATATCTTCAGATTTGACGGTCGTGGTGTACGCTGATATATAAATTGCAAGGAGGAAAGATTAAAGCTCTGCAGGGCATGGAATTGTAATTGGAACTGAACAATAATCTCATCTTGATCGACACTATGTCAGTGCCATGAAAACGCTTACAAGATCGATATTATCAATCGAAGATAAATGTTAAAATACCTTCTGTGCAGTTCTTGCCCATCCAGCCTTTAGTGCAGTTGCATACGTAGGAACCAATGGTATTTGTACATGTAGCATTATTTCCACATGTCAAATTGGAACACTCATTAATGTCTGTAAAAAGCGCATTTATCGTACATATAAGTTAGCGACGGCGAATTTTTCCCCAGTTATCTTTGGTGGTGATATCGGATAGTAATGATAATAGGCGCAAGAACCTCTGTAATACAATAGTTTATTTTCCAATATAGCGGTTTCTCTGAATAATTATATTTCATTTGATTGGCACCAATACTCTCAAAAATGAGGAAAGGCACAAGCACTAAGAGTATTGGATGCAGAAATATATTCAACCCTTCAGCTAGCAAGACACGCCAACTGGTTCGATCGAATGCTTTAAAAAATTTCTCCATCTCCTCGTGTGATCCTTATGCATTCCTATTTCGATACTGAAGTTGGGGAGACTAATGATAGATAAAGGTGGCGTGAAAACGAGTAATATTTTATATCTTATAGTCACTATATATAGGTCTGAAAGTGGATTGTTCAGAGAATAAATCATATAGAAACAGAGAATAGAATCGACCACAGCCAGAGGTTAACAAGATGCGGAAAGGATATCTACGAATCAGTCACTCTTGGAAAGGGAATCATAATGATCAATTATTGTACCAGCCTCCTTTGTGCTGATTTCTGTATCAAACATTCAAGATAATTTAACAAAATAATATATTATTGGGTTAACCTACAATAAATACAACTTTCTAAGAGGAGCGTGTTGGTAGGATATGTCCGTGACCACGTTTTGCACTATATGAAACCTAATAGAAAATATACTGCACATTAAAGATTTGTATTACCTAGAAAAAAGCTATAGCAATTGTACTTTCCATGCCGTTCCTGCCATTCTTGTACATTTGTACTTATTAGGATTATGTTTGTTTACCTCTCTCAAATAAAACCTCTTTGTCTGAGTCGGTACCAGATACATCTCTTCAAAGCATTTTGCATGCACTTTACCTGTTACTTTAATGCATCCTATACCAGGAATTCTCAGATGTAACTTCAAAGAGCGGATCAAATGAATGAAAACACAGTAGATAATATTGAATTGTTTAATTCAATAATCTCACTTGATTGAAAGAAATGAATATTATAAGATATCTCGACATTTGCATCGTGCGATATGTTCATATGGAAGTACCAAGGAGCAAAGATCTAAGCTCTGTATGCAATGGAAATTTAAGTAAAATGAAACAGTAATTTGATTTTAACTGACGATCCTTTTAGTGACGTGAAACCGATTAGAAGATTGATATTATCAACCGAAGATAATGCTAATATACCTTCCGTGCAGTTGCTGCCCATCCAGCCAGCAGTACAGTTGCATACGTATGAACCCATGGTATTTGTACAGGTAGCATCATTTCCACACGTTGAATTGAGACATTCATCAATGTCTGAAACAAAGACAAGAATCGTAGTTTTAATTAGAGAAGAGTGATAAACCCTCTCTCAATTATCCTTGTAATTCATAATATATAAACCTTTTTATTACAAACTGCAACATAGCTGATTTGTAAAGCTTGTTTTCACATGCAACCAATGCTTTAAATAATTAACAGCAACGCTTTGTGATCTTGCTGCTGAAAAGGAGAATTTAACGAGTACTTAAATCTGTTGATGCAGATATATATTCAAGGATTTAACTAATGAGACGTTTGAACAGGTTCCAATGAACTCAGTGAACTTTTGTGCACATCATCATATGATCCATGTCTGGTCAAACGTGTAATGTTTGTCCATCGGTGTCGATCACGACCACAACTTCAGGTACTTGTTATCAAGCGGTGTGTACGGAGATGATTAGAGAGGGACATCCGAGCATGGAGGTCTCTCCTACATGTTGAGAACACAAGGTTTGGAATAGAAACAGAGGTGTTGGTAGATCTGACCTTAGAAGTGTCACTTTTTTTTCTGCATCTCAGCAATTCTGTGCTGTTCTGCTGCGTGTGCGCTAGATGTAATGTTGCCGCGCCAGGAGGGACGGTCTGGCGCAAGGGTCTCCCACGAATCACTGTTGGTATACAGGCATTTGAATGAGACATTCTCTTGTCCTCCAATAGCGCGTTTGCCCTCGCACAATTCGCCATAGAGGAGCTGTTTTCTAATACGTTCCTTGGGCAAACGGATGATCTTCGCTGCCCATCTAACTTTGGCCTTGCAGTCTGCAGGAGCTTGAAAGCAGATAGGAGAGCGGCGTTCGTGAGAATCTCGGAATCAGGAATCGTGGAATTGATTGATTTGTCGCGAATATCTGCTAGAGACAGTCCACGTCTCGCTGGCATAAAGGAGGGTGTTGAACAAAGCAGCAGGATGGAGATTCAGCTTGGGGGTAAGAGGGTTTCCTCTGCCGTCCCATACATTTCCACGTTGTCTCTCGAAGGCGGAGCTGACTTTGGCAATTCTGCTGTTGGCCTCAATGTCAATGTTGGCTGCTTTTGAGAGGTTCCTGCCCAGATACTCGAAGATGTCGACAGCCTGTAGTATTTGACCCTTCACTGTCATGCTCGGTTCATAATTTGTCTTCCCAGTGGCAGGTTGGAACATGACTTCAGTCTTTTTAGTACTGATCGTGAGGTCTTAATTGTCGCACGCCTGGGGTTAGGAGTCTATGATGGGCTGCATATCTCCTTCTAAGCTGGAGTAGAGGGAGCAGTCCCTAGCAGACAGTATGTCCTTGCTGACTGCATCCTTCGCCTTCGTGATTGCCACGAATCGTCTTGGGTTGAACAACATTCCCTCACTCCCGTATTTGTCATGGATTCCCTCATCTGTGTTCTGCGAGGCATCTGTGCGGATGGCAATGTACAATATGCTGAAGAGTGTGTGCGCCAGTACGTAGCCTTGTTTCACATCCTTTGAGACTGTGAAAGCATCAGCGGGTTCGCCCTCGTTGATTAAATGTGCAATAATGCCGATGTGGATCTTTCTTACGACTGTAATAATACGGCAACAGAAATTGTTCATGATCTTCCAAACTCCATCACTGCTGACTGTGTCAAACGCCTTGTTGAGGTGAAGAAAAGATGTCAAGTGGTCTCTGAATTGTTGGTGGTATTTCTGCTGCAGTTGTCGTGCAGGGATTATGATGTCGACATCTCAGGGCCTACGAGGAAATGAACGTGCCTTTCTGGAAGTAGACTCAGCTCAAGATGTTCAATGAAGCGATTGAGCAGAAGACGAGAAAGTGTATTTGCAATTGACAGGAGGAAGATTACCCTTTCGCCTGTAGAGGTTGATAATGACGAGGCTTTTAAATTCCTGTCAGATGACTCTTTCATTCCATAATACTTGCAAGATATATGTGGTTTTCGGGGGCAGTACAAGTCCCTCGCCAAAGCGAACGCTTTTATAGTTGCACTGATTGGGATAATGTATAGTTATTCGTCACAAATCAAATATCTTGTTGCAGGTGGAACCAAACTAATTCTTTCTGTAAAATTTTGTATGCGTGATTGATTTTACTTCAATGGATCCGATAGCAGTCTTCGTCAGAGAGATCTTGACTGAACCGATGAAAATAACTAGAAACAAAAAAGAACCGATAAGGTCGAATTGTATTCTTGAATAACCTAAATAGAAATTGAAGGAAATTAATACTCGAAAATATGTTTACATTTGAAAGTTGCGGTGTACATTGATATGGAAGTACCAAGGAGCAAAGATTTAAGCTCGTTATGCTATTAACGTTCAATCGAAATTAAACAGTAATTTGATTCTGACAGACAGTATGTTTAGTGACATGAAACCGCTTACAAGACTGATATTATCAACCGAAGATAAATGGTAAAATACCTTCTGTGCAGTTGATGCCCTTCCAGCTACTGGTACAGTTGCATACGTAGGAACCAATGGTATTTGTACAGGTAGCATTATTTCCACATGTCAAATTGGAACACTCATTAATGTCTGAGAAACAGAGATGGTGGAATTTTATTATTCAATAATCTGAAGATACATTAAAAGAAATTAATACTCTATGATATCTTCAGATTTGACGGTCGTGGTGTACGCTGATATATAAATTGCAAGGAGGAAAGATTAAAGCTCTGCAGGGCATGGAATTGTAATTGGAACTGAACAATAATCTCATCTTGATCGACACTATGTCAGTGCCATGAAAACGCTTACAAGATCGATATTATCAATCGAAGATAAATGTTAAAATACCTTCTGTGCAGTTCTTGCCCATCCAGCCTTTAGTGCAGTTGCATACGTAGGAACCAATGGTATTTGTACATGTAGCATTATTTCCACATGTCAAATTGGAACACTCATTAATGTCTGTAAAAAGCGCATTTATCGTACATATAAGTTAGCGACGGCGAATTTTTCCCCAGTTATCTTTGGTGGTGATATCGGATAGTAATGATAATAGGCGCAAGAACCTCTGTAATACAATAGTTTATTTTCCAATATAGCGGTTTCTCTGAATAATTATATTTCATTTGATTGGCACCAATACTCTCAAAAATGAGGAAAGGCACAAGCACTAAGAGTATTGGATGCAGAAATATATTCAACCCTTCAGCTAGCAAGACACGCCAACTGGTTCGATCGAATGCTTTAAAAAATTTCTCCATCTCCTCGTGTGATCCTTATGCATTCCTATTTCGATACTGAAGTTGGGGAGACTAATGATAGATAAAGGTGGCGTGAAAACGAGTAATATTTTATATCTTATAGTCACTATATATAGGTCTGAAAGTAGATTGTTCAGAGAATAAATCATATAGAAATAGAGAGTAGAATCGACCACAGCCAAAGGTTAACAAGATGCTGAAAGGATATCTACGAATCAGTCACTCTTGGAAAGGGAATCATAATGATCAATTATTGTACCAGCCTCCTTTGTGCTGATTTATGTATAAACATTCAAGATAATTTAACAAAATAATACATTATTTGGTTAACCTACAATCATCTCATCTTTTTAAGAGGAGCGTTTTGGCAAGATTTGTCCGTGAGCACGTTTTGCAGTATATTAAACTTAATAGAAGATATACTGCAGATGAAAGTTGTGTTTTACCTAGAAAATAGCTATAGGAATTGTACTTTCCATGCCGTTCCTGCCATTCTTGTACATTTGCATTTATAAGGATTATGTGTGTTTACCTCTCTCAAATAAAATTTCTTTGTTTGAGTCGGTACCAGATACTTCACTTAAAAGCATTTTGTATGCACTTTACCTGTTACTTTAATGCAGTCCATTCCAGGATTTCGCAGAGGTAACTTCAAAAAGCGGATCAAATGAATGAAAACACAGTAGATAATATTGAATTGTTTAATTCAATAATCTCAAGAGATAGAAATAAATGAATAGTATATGATATCTCCACATTTTGGATGGTGCGATATGTTGATATGGAAGTACCAAGGAGCAAAGATTTAAGCTCTGTATGCAAATTTAAGCAAGATCAAACAGTAATTTGATTTTAACTGACAATCCTTTTAGTGACGTGAAACCAATTAGAAGATTGATATTATCAACCGAAGATAATGCTAATATACCTTCCGTGCAGTTGCTGCCCATCCAGCCAGCAGTACAGTTGCATACGTATGAACCCATGGTATTTGTACAGGTAGCATTATTTCCACATGTTGAATTGAGACATTCATCAATGTCTGAAACAAAGACAGGTATCGTAGTTTTAATTAGAGAACAATCACAAACTCTCTCTCATTTATCATTGCAATTCATAATTTATAAACCTTTTGTTATAAATAGCAACATTCCTGATTTTAAAGCTTGTTTTCCCATACAACCAATGCTTTAAATAATTAACAGCAACTCTTTGTGATCTTGCTGTTGAAAAGGAGAAAGTACTTAAATCTGTTGATGCAGATACATATTCAAGGATTTAACTAATGAGATGTTTGAACAGGTTCCAATGAACTGAGTCAACTTTTGTGCACATCATCATTTGATCCATATATATACAAACGTGTAATAATGTTTGTCCATCGGTGTCGATCACGACCACAACTTCAGGTACCTGTTATCAAGGGGTGTGTACGGAGATGATTAGAGAGGGACATCCGAGCATGGAAGTCTCTCCTACATGTTGAGCACACAAGGTTTGGAATAGAAACAGAGGTGTTGGTAGATCTGACCTTAGAAGTGTGACTTTTTTTTCTGCATCTCAGCAATTCTGTGCTGTTCTGCTGCGTGTGCGCTAGATATAATGTTGCCGCGCCAGGAGGGACGGTCTGGCGCAAGGGTCTCCCACGCATCACTGTTGGTATACAGGCATTTGAATGAGACATTCTCTTGTCCTCCAATAGCGCGTTTGCCCTCGCAGAATTCGCCATAGAGCAGTTGTTTTGTAATACATTCCTTGGGGAAACGGACGATGTGTTCTGCCCATCTAAATTTGGCCCTGCAGTCTGCAGAAACTTGAAGGTAGATAGGATGACGACGTTTGTGAGAACCTCGGAATCAGGAATCGTGGAATTGATTGAGTTGTCGGGAATATCTGCTATAGACAGGCCACGTCTCGCTGCCATAGAGGAGGGTGTTAAACAAAGCAGCAGGGTACAGTTTCAGCTTGGGGGTAAGAGGGTTTCCTCTGCCGTCCCATACATTTCCACGTAGTCTCCCGAAGGCGGAGCTGACTTTGGCAATTCTGCTGTTGATCTCAATGTCAACGTTGGCTGCTTTTTAGAGGTTGCAGCCCAGATACGCGCAGCTGTCGACAGTCTCTACTATATGACATTTCATTGTGATGCTCGGATCATAATTTGTTTAACCAGTGGCAAGTTGGAACATGACTTCAGTCTTTTTAGTGCTGATCCTAAGGTCTTAATTGTCGCACGCCTGAGCAAAACAGTCCATGCTGGCCTGCATGTGTAATTCTGCGCTGGAATAGAGGGCGCAGTCGCCAGCAGAGAGGATGTCCTTGATGACTGTTTCCTTCGCCTTCGTGATTGCCTGCAATCGTCTTGGGTTGGACAAGATACCGTCAGTTCCGTATTAGACATGGATTCCCTCATCACTGTTCTGGAAGGCACCTGTGCGGATGAGAATGAACAATATGCTGAAGAGTGTGGGCGCCAGAACTTAGCCTTGTTTCACCTCCTTTGAGACTGTGAAAGCATCAGCTGGTTCGCCGTCATTCATTACATGGCCAATCATGCCTTGGTTGACCTTACGTACAACTGTGATAATTCGGCAACATAAATTGTTCATGATCTTCCAAACTCCATCACTGCTGACTTTGTCGAACGCCTGATTGAGGTGAAGAAAAGATGTCAAGTGGTCCCTGATTTGTTGTTGGCATTTCTCCTGCAGTTGTCGTACAGGGATTATTACGTCCAGTGTCCAACGTCCTACGAGGAAAGCAACCTGCCTTTCTGGAAGTAGATCCTACTCAAGATGTTCAATGAAGCGATTGAGCAGAACACGAGAAAGTGTCTTTGCAAATGACAGGAGGGAGATTCTTCAGTGGATGTCACAGCACTGACGGTTTCCCTTTCGTTTGTAGGGGTGGACTATGTTGAGGACTTTAAATTCCTTTCAGTTGACCCCTTCATTCCATAATACTTGCAGAATATATATGATTTTCGGCACCAGTACAAGTCCCTCGGCTTTGTGCACTACAGCAGATAAGGCATCTGATCGTGTGGCTGTTCGAGAGGACTTTGTAAAAAGAGCATTGTGGTAGAATTTGACGTGTGATCGTTTTGGGACACAAGCAACTAATGGGAAACGGTAATGCAAATGAAAGTAGTTATGTACCTTCTAAATATATAACAATTGGACTTTCCTTGCAATTCCCTCCAAAGCTATCGCTTGTATAGTTGTTCTAATGGGGATAATGTGTAGCTATTCGTCAAAAATGAAAAATCTTGCTCCAGGTGGAAACAAACTAATTCTTTCTGTAGAATTTTGTATGCATAATAGATTTTACTTCAATGGATCCGATAATATTCTTCGTCAGAGAGAACTTGATTCAATCGGTCAAAATAACGAGATAAACTCCAAAGAAAACCGAGAAGTTCGAATTGAATTCTTTAATAACCAAAAGAGAGATTGGAAGAATGAATACTCGAAGGCATGTTCACATTTGAAAGTTGCGGTGTACATTGATATGGAAGTACCAAAGAGCAAAGATTTAAGCTCGTTATTATATTAACTATTAATAGAAATTAAACAGTAATTTGATTTTGACCGACAGTATGGTTAGTGACATGGAACCACTTACAAGACTGATATAATCAACCAACGATAAATGGTAAAATACCTTCTGTGCAGTTGATACCCTTCCAGCCACTGGTACAGTTGCATGCGTATGAACCAATGGTATTTGTACAGGTAGCATTATTTCCACATGTCAAATTGGAACACTCATTAATGTCTGAAAAACAGAGAAGATAGAATTTTATTATTCAATAATCTAAAAATACATTAAGATAAATTAATACTCTAAGATATCTTCAGATTTGACGGTCGTGGTGTACGCTGATATGTAAGTTGCAAGGAGCAAAGATGAAAGCTCTGCAGGACATGGGATTTTAATTGGAGCTAAACAATACTCTGATATTGATCTACAGTATTTCAGTGCTATGAAAACGCTTACAAGATTGTTATTAAAATACCTCCTGTGAAGTTCCTGCCCATCCAGCCATTAGTGCAGTTGCATACGTAGGAACCAATGGTATTTGTACAAGTACCATTATTTACACATGTCAGATTGGAACACTGATTAATGTCTGGAAAAAGCACATATATTGTACATGTAAGTGAGCGACGGAGAATTTGTCTCCAGTTATGTTTTGTGGTGGTAGTTTTAATTATAGAGGAACGGTAAACTCTCTCTCTCTCTCACTTATCCTTTCAATTCATAATTTATAAACCCCATTATTTATACCAGAAACATTTCTGATTTAAAAGCAGATTATGTGCACATACAACAAATACATTTAATAATTAATAGCAATTCTTTGTGATGTTGCTGCTGAAAAGGAGACAATAACGAGTACATACTTCTGTTCATGCAGATACATTTTCAAGGCTTTAACTAATGAGACGTTTGAACATGTTCATATAAACTCAGTGATGTTTTGTGCACATCATCATTTGATCCAGGTCTATTCAAACGTGTAATAATGTTTGTCCATCGGTGTGGATCACAACAACATCCTGACGTATCTTTTATGAAGCAGTGTGTACGGAGATGATTAGAGAGGGACATCCGGGCACGGAAGTCTCTCCTAGATGTGGAACACACATAGTTAGGTATAGAAACAGAGGTGTCTTTAGATGTGATCTTACGAGTGTCAGGTTTTATTCAGCATCTTAACAATTTTGTGTTGTTCTGCTGCGTGGGCGTTAGATATAATGTTGCCGCCCTAGGATGGACGCGGTTGCGCGAGGGTCTCCCACGAGTCACGGTTGATATACAGGTATTTGAAGGACACCTTAAGGGAATCCTTGAAGCGCTTCTTTTGTCCTCCAACAGCGCGTTTGCCCTCACAGAATTCGCATTAGAGTTGCTGTTTTCTGATACGTTCCTTGGGCAAACGGACGATGTGTGCTGCCCATCTAACTTTGGCCCTGCAGTCTGCAGGAACTTGATGGTAGATAGGATGACGGCGTTCGTGAGATCCTGGATAACAGGAATCGAGGATTTTATTGAGTTGCCCGGCATGTCTGCTATAGACAGTCCACCTCTCGCTGGCATAGACGGGGGTGGGGTGGGGGGTGGGGGTGGGGTGTTGAGCAAACCAGTAGAGTACAGTTTGAGCTTTAGGGTATGAGGGTTTTCTCTGCCATCCCATTCATTAAAACGTAGTCTTCCGAACACAGAGGTGACTTTGGAAATTCTTCTGTTGACCTCATTGTCAATGTTGACTGCTTTTGAGAGGTTGCTGCCCAGATACGCGATGCTGTCGATAGCCTATAGTATGTAACCGTTCACTGTCATGCTTGGTTCATAATTTGTCTTCCCAGTGGCAGGTTTGAACATTACTTCAGTCTTTTTTGTGTTGATAGTGAGGTGCTAATTGTCGCACGCCTGAACAAACCAGTTCATACTGATCTGCATGTTTTCTTCTGAGCTGAAGTAGAGTGCGCAGTCGCCAGCAAAAAGGATGTCCAGGATGATAGCTTCCTTCGCCATCGTGATTGCCAACAATCGCCTTGGGTTGGACAACATCCCGTCAGTCGCGTATTTGACATTGATTCCCTCATCACTGTTCTGGAAGGCATCTGTGTGGAGGGCAATGAACAATATGCTGAAGAGTGTTTGCGATAGAACGTAACCTTGTTTCACCTCCTTTGTAACTGTGAAGGGATCGGCGGGTTCGCCTTCGTCCATGACATGGGCAATCATGCCGTCGTGGACCTTACTAACGACTGTGATAATACGGCAACCGAAAGTTTTCATGATCTTCCAAACTCCATCTCTGCTGACTGTGTCGAACGCCTTGGTGAGGATCACAACGGTTGTCAAGTCGTCTTTGAATTGTTGTTGGAATTTCTATTGCAGCTGTCGTGCAGGGAATGTCATGTCGACTGTCATACTAGTTACGTGACTAGGCTCGTACAAAGTAACAAAGAAAAGAGTGAGGCCAACAAGCTTTGTAAATTTTTACAGAAGAATTTATTTCCGTAGAAAACAAAGTAATGCTATGAAAACGGTCTTAC
The DNA here is from genome assembly GCA_016617855.1 of Megalonaias nervosa. NCBI lineage: Eukaryota > Metazoa > Mollusca > Bivalvia > Unionida > Unionidae > Megalonaias > Megalonaias nervosa. The sequence continues at coordinate 94,511 of JAECUM010002556.1, forward strand.
GGTTTGTGGATCTAATCGAAAGTTTAATCCTAGAATTTAAAAATAGAAGTCCTATTACTAGAACGCTCTAAATGAATCAATGTTGGAATCCTCCAATATGGAAGGCAATGACGTCAGATCGGGTCGTTGTATTGATGTCAACAGTTCCTCGTTGAATGACAAATTATAGTGTTCCAGTTTGGAATTGCAGAATAATTTCCACTAGATGTCTTTGTCCAGTAATTTTTATGATGATTGGTATTTTCCTTGGAATATAAATTATTAAATCCAAAAAAGTGAAGTCTAAATTGAACTGGCATCAACATTAAAAGCACCTTGAGCTCTAAAAGTGTAAAATACGACTGACTGAAAACAGCGCTAACCGTCTGTTTTAACCCTGAGTTTTAGATCACATGTTTGGGTCACGTGGTCACCTAACCCGAACAACGCTGTAAAATAATATGTCTATTAGCACGGAGGCTATTTACTGGTTCAACTGTACTGAAGGAATCTTGCTAAAAGATTCAATAAAAAGTTGTTTACAAAATAGAGTCGAAAGGCAAGCCAAGAATGACCTTGATTGCTACCAATGATTTTCACTCTGTGTTTAGTAATTTCTGAATCATGATCAGGAACTAGGTCAGCTAAAATTATAATGTAGCAGTAGTCTGCGTGTTTATCAGGTCAAAACAGAAAACTGAATATTCTACAAGGAAAGTCAAATCCAGTAAATAAAATTATCATTACGATAACGTAATGAAATAAAATTAAAATAAAAAAGAAATTTAAAAGTAACACACAAGCAATTAAATTACATATACGTAACACATCCCCGCATAAAGTAAAAGAAAGATCTATGTAATAAAGCTTTCTTTTTATCATATGTTAATTATACAAGAGGTAAAACAAATTACATAAGAAGAAGTCTTATGAAGGATACAAAGAGTACATGAAATAATATTTCTATACGCGGGAAAGTGCATCTGCATTTAAAATGTCTTTTCCTTTGATGTGCCTGATGTCAAAATTATATTCCTGTAACAACAAACTCCACTTTAATATTCTTTAATTTTTATTTTTCATCTTGTCGATGAAAGTAAGGGGGTTGTGATCACTAAACACAGCAATGGAAGAAGGAGCTGAGCTAAGGTAAACTTCAAAATGCTGTAATGCCATTATGAAAGCAAAACATTCTTTCTCGATTATTTAGTAACTTCTTTAGTGCTTTTTTAATTTCTTAGAGAAATTGCACACTGGAATATCAACACCATTTCTATCTTCTTGAATCAATACTGCTCCAACCCCAACATCACTTACATCAACAGATAGTTTAAATGAACGATTGAAATTTGGAGCTGTAAAAATTGGTGCTCTTTTAAGTATGGCCTTTAACTTGTCAAAAGCCTCCTGACATTTTTCAGTCGAAAGGAAGTTGTTTCCTTGCTCAATAAATTTGTCAGGGGTTCAGCAGTATTAGAAACATTGGAACAAAATTTCCGATAGTATCCAGCCATACCCAAAAATCACATCAGTTGCTTTTTACTGACAGGCACAGGGAAATGAGAGATAGCCTTGACCTTAGCATCTATAGGTTTAACTTGTCCATGTCCCACAATATATCCTAGAAATGTTACACAAGCACGGCAGAATTAACTTTTAGATAAATTAATTGTCAAACTTGCATCAGTGAGTCCTGCAAAGAATTTCCGAATTGTGGTTAGATGTTCTTTCCAGGTGTCGTTGTAGATGATGACATCATCGATGTAAGCATCACAATTATCTAGACCAGAGATAACCATATTCATCCAACGTTTAAAGGTACTTGATGAACCATTCATCCCGAACGGTATTACTTTATATTGATAGAGTCCATCTGGAGTCACAAATGCCGAAATTTCTTTTGCCCTTTCCATTAGTGTAATTTGCCAAAATCCTTTCAGAAGGTCAAATTTTGTGACATACTTGGCATTTCCAATTTTATCAATGCAGTCATCGATTCTTGGTAATGGAAATGAATCTGTTTTAGTCACACTGTTCACCTTCCTATAATCAGTGCACATATGGAAAGTTTTATCCCGTTTCGGAACAAGTGTACATGGTGAACTCCAATCACTTTTACTGGGCTTTATGAAATCATTCTCCAGCAAATATTGAATTTCCTTTTCAAGAATTCCTGTTTGAGAGGGTTCATCCTGTATGGGTGTTGTTTCACAGGTTTAGAATTCACAATTTCAACGTCATGAACAAATTTGTTTGTCCTCGTAGGAACATCTGGATATAAGTGCTCATATTTAAATAATAACCGTTTAAGTTCATTCCTTTCTTGCTGTTGCAAATGTAAAAGTTTCTGGTCCAGATTTTTCAAAATTTCCGAATTCCGAAGATTTGTTGCTCCAAAATCAGTAGAGTTAGGTTGAATTCCTTCACTTACATCCTCAGTTGATGGGACAGGTACAACTAAATTAATTGCATGATTTACCTGACTATCTCTCTCAATATACCAGTACTCCATTAATTTATTTAGATCAGAGTACTATTATTATAATTTAACTCATTCATTTTCTTCTTTACTTTGTAAAGGCCGTAAAATATAATCTGAAGAAAATTTTGAAGAATGAGCAAGAGAAAATGAACTCTATTACCAGACTAAAAGCTTCTCTCAATTAAAGTTCTGTGAAACCATAATGTCACTTTTGACTTGAATTGCTGGATGCCAAATTCAAGCATAACTAGCTGGAAAATTCCAGACATAAAAGTTGACCCTTGACCAGACTGAACAAATTTGGGAAGTCCAAATTGAGTAAAAAACTTTATTAAAGCTTTTACTATAGTTTTAGTTTTAATAGTCCTCAAAGGAATTGCCTCTGGGAATGTTGTTGACGAACACATAATTGTCAACAAGTATTGGTTGCCTGACTTGGTCTTAGGTAAGGGGCTAACACAATCTACCATTATTCTGCTAAAAGTTTCGTCAAATGCAGGAACTGGTTGCAGATCAGTCTTAAGTATCTTCTGATTGGGTTTTCCTACTATTTGACAAGTATGAGAAGATCTGAAGCATTTACAAACATCACTTTTGATTTTTGGCCAATAAAAATTAGTCAAGATCTTGTGATAAGTCTTATTAATCCCTAAATGACCAGCCAGAGGAGTTTCATGGGCCAAACTAAGTATTTCCTGTCTGTAAGATTTTGGAACTACAATTTGATAGTTCACTGACCATTCGTCACCATCAGGTACCTCGGGGGGTCTCCATTTTCTCGTAAGAATTCCATTTTAATGAAATAACAGACAGGTACTTCTGCGGCTTCAGTTTCACTAATGGCCCTCTGAAGCAAGCAGGAGATTTCTTGATCTTTTTCCTGTTCCACGACAAGTGATTGTCGTTTGTCACCCTGATTAGAAAAAAGAGAATGAGTAATTAAAAGAGGATCACTGTGATCAATACCTTTTGATTGATCCAAGCAAGGAGTGAAAGTGACCTCATCAAAAGCCTGACCAATGCATGTGTCAGCTAAAGGAATATTTTCCTCATCAAAATCATTCTCAAGAGCTTTCTTTGTCATAGCTCTGGTGACTGCACAAGCTGGGTATAAATCAGGGAATTCTTTTTCAATAGGATCAACTTTTTGATCCTAAGAATTCTTGTCAGTTACAAGTGGATTAACCACAACCTTGTCTCCAGCTAGTTCGCTTCTAGTAACAAATGAATGCCCTCAACGGGTTAAGAAGACACTATTCCGACTGTTACAGGCCTTGAAACTAAGTCTGATGACAAATTTACACAATGGAGAGGAACATTAACAAAGTCAAACTCTACTCCCTGAATGAGAATACTCTCATTAGAAGAAGACTTCTCAGAAAAAGGCAAAGTACCTGATAATAAAAGACTCTGAGAAGCTCCTGTATCGCTGACAATTTTAATAGGGATAGGATTGGCTAAATCACTCAATCGTGATATAGAGCGCTTCAACATGAATGGTTCATAATTATCCATAATAAAATCAGACTGGGGTTTTTTAGACCCAACAAATGTCTTGCTTTCAATACATGACCGTGACCTTGACCTCTTAGAAATAAGAGCATTTGGGATAGGTCTATCTTGATTCTGGTGCTTATATTTCAATTTGAAGCAATCAAAAATAACGTATCCTTTCTTCTTGCAATAGGGACACTTAGGAAGAGACAAGGATTTTGAATCAATGGTTTCAGAAGCTTGATTTTTAGAAGTTGTGCCAGATTGAGTTTTAGAAGGAGTCGTATTAGGCTGAAATACCTTTTTAACCAGTAGACTGCTGGGTGAATGACTTGCTTACAACAGGAACGTTATGAATTAAGGAATACCCATCAGCAACACAAGCAGCATTTTCCAAGGTTTCAATCTTATGCTCGTTAAGATAAGTCTTAATGTCGCTATGGACAAAGTTCTTGAACTCTTCAAGTAATACAAGTTGTTTGATATTTTCATAATCATGTTCAACTTTTTTAGATAAGCACTATCTCTCAAATAACAGCTCTTTTTCTCTTGCAAATTCGACAAAAATTTGTCCAGCTTCTTTTTTTATAGTTCCTGAATGTTTGCCGATAAGCCTCAGAAATTAACTCATAACCATTTAAGATGCATTGCTTAACCAAGTCATAGTCAGAACTTTGCTGTACTGATAAGGATTTAAAGATTTTCCGGGCCTTGCCGTAAAGTACACACTGCAATAATTGAGTCCAATGCTCCCTTGGCCATTTCAAATTTTCAGCAACTTTTTCAAAATAAGGAAAATATTTGTCTACTTCTTTTTCACTAAAAGGGGATACTAGCCTAAAATCCTTTGCAGTATCAAAACTTGAATTTGTATGTGAAGTGGGAATGTGCTTTTCACTTGCCAGCTCCATTTCATTCATTCTACTTTGAAATTCCCTTTGATCCTTCTCTTTTTGCATCTCTTAGTGCGTTTGTTCTTTCTGTAACTCCAATTGCATTTGTTTATCTTTCTCTCTCTCCTGTCTCTCTCTCCTCTTTCTCAAATTGTAACTGCATTTGCTTTTCTTCTTTTAATAAATGCATTTGTTCTTTTTCTTTCTCCAATTGCAGCTGCAATTGTTTCTTCTCAAATTGCAACTGCATTTGTTTTTCTTCTTTTATCTTTCTGAATTTCCAGCTTTCTTAACTCTAATTCCATCTTGTATTTTAATTTCAATTACTTTACTTTTATGTCAGAGTCTGATACAGACTTACTGATCGAAACCAAAATACGTTTATCGAAAACATTCTTTTCTACCAAATCATGGATCAAAATGTTTTTTATTTCTTGCTTCGTTAAGAAAAATTTTGCCTCGGAAAGATCATATTTTCTGGCAAGTTCAAGCAATTCATCTTTTGTCAAACTATCCGACTGCTCCTGAGTAGGGTTAGAAACAAAAGTTTCCACTTTTGATGACATTGTGAAAAAGCCTGTAGATTTCACTACAAATTTCAAGCAAAATGTAAAATAGTACTTGGTATTTAAAAACTAGGGGAATTTAAATTTCAAAAAACAATTTTGTGAAATATTTTAGCCAAAATCATATATCCCGGACGAGCCCCCAATTTCCTTTGTTACGTGACTAGGCTCGTACAAAGTAACAAAGAAAAGAGTGAAGCCAACAAGCTTTTGTAAATTTTAAGAGAATAATTTATTCCCTTAGAAAACAAGGGAAAATATGAAAAAGGACATACGATTTGTGAGTCTGATCCAAAAGTTAATCCTAGAATTTGAAAATATAAGCCCTATCACTAAAAAGTTCTAAATGAATCAAAGTTCGAATACCGATGAAGTTCCAATATGGAAGGCAATGACGTCAGATGAGGTAGTTGTACTGATGTCAACAGTTCCTCAATGAAGGACAATTTATAATGTTCCAGTTTAGAATTCCAGAATAATTTCCACTATATGTTTTTGTCCAATAATTTTTATGATCACTGGTATTTTCCTGGGAATATAAATAATTAATTCCCAAAAAATAGAAATTTTTTAAAATCAAACTGACATCAAGATTAAAAACACCTTGAGCCCTAAAGGTGTAAAATACGACGGACTGAAAACATTTCAAAACATCTGTTTTAATCCTCAGTTTAAGATGACATGATCGAGTCACGTGGTCACTTAGTCCGAACAGCGCAGGAAAATAATGTGCCTATTAGCACGGAGGATATTTACAGGATCGATTGTACTGAACGAATCTTACAGTAAGATTCGATAAAAAGTTGTTTACAAAATAGATATCAAAGGCAAGACAAGAATGACCTTGATTACAACCAATGATTTTCATTCTGCGTTTACTAATTTCTGAACCAAGGTAAAGAAGTAGGTCAGCTAAAAATATAATGTAGCAATAGACTGCGTGTTTATCAGGTCAAAACAGAAAATTGAATTTTCAAGAAAAAGTCAAATAAAGTGAATAAAATTATCATTACAATGTCGAACTGAAATAAAATAAAATAAAAAAGAAATTTAAAACTAACATACAAGCAATTAAACTACATGTACGTAACACACGGCCTACGAGGAGAGCAAACTGTCTTTCTGGCAATAGATTCAGCTCTTGATGTCCAATGACACGATTGCGAAGGTTGTGTTTTACGCCGATATGGAAGTTGCAAGGAGCAAAGATTAAAGCTCTGCAGGACATGGACTTTTAATTGGAACTAAACAATAATCTGAGATTGATCGACAGTTATTCAGTGCCATGAAAACGCTTACAAGATTGATAGTATTAATCGAAGATAAATGTTAAAATACCTTCTGTGCAGTTCCTGCCCATCCAGCCATTAGTGCAGTTGCATACGTAGGAACCAAAGGTATTTGTACAGGTAGCATTATTTCCACATGTCAAATTGGAACACTCATTAATGTCCGAAAAAAGCACATATATTGTACATACAACTGAGGGACGGAGAATTTTATTCCAGTCATCTTTGGTGGTGATATCGGATAGTAATTACAATAGACTCAAGAACGTTCCTTATACAATATTTTATTTTCCAATATAGCGACTTTTCTGAATAATTATATTTCATTTGATTGGCACCAATGCTCTTGAAAATGAGGAAGGGAAGAAGTGCTAAGAGAATTTCATGCAGAAATATATTCATCCCTTCAGCTAGCAAGATATATCAACTGGTTCGATCGAATGCTTCAAAAAATTTCCCCATCTCCTCGTGTGATCCTTATCTATTCATACTTACATACTAAAGTGGGGGAGATTAATGATAGATAAAGGTGGCGTGAAAACGAGTAATATTTTATATCTTATACTCACTATATATAGGTATGAAAGTGGATTGTTCAGAGAATAAATCATATAGAAACAGAGAGTAGAATCGACCACAGCCAGAGCTTAACAAGATGCTGAAAGGATATCTACGAATCAGTCACTCTTGGAAAGGCAATCATAATGATCGAAAATTCTAGCAGCCTCCTTTGTGCTGATTTCTGTATCAAAGATTTAGAAAATTTAACAAAATAATATATTATTTGGTTAACCTACAATAAACACAACATTTTAAGAGGAGCGTTTTGCCAACAGTTGTCTCTGTGCACGTTTTGCAATATAGGGAACCTAATAGAAAACATACTGCACATGAAAGTTGTGTGTTACCTAGAAAAAAGATATAGCAATTGTACTTTCCATGCCGTTCCTGCCATTCTCGTACATTTGTACTTATAAGGGTTATGTGTGTTTACCTCTCTCAAATAAAACATCTTTGTTTCCGTCTGCACCAGATACATCATTTCAAAGCATTTTGTATGCACTATAAATGTTACTTTATTGCATCCCATATCAGAGTTTTACAGATGTAACTTCAAAAAGCAGATCAAATGAATGAAAACAAGTAGAGAATATTGCATTGTTTAATTCAATAATCTCAAGAGATTGAAAGAAATGAATATTATAAGATATCTCCACATTTGGATGGTGCGATATGTTCATATGAAGTACCAAGGAGCAAAGATTGAAGCTCTGTATGCAATGCAAATTTAAGTAAAATGAAAGAGTAATTTGATTTTAACTGACAATCCTTTTAGTGACGTGAAACCGATTAGAAAATTGATATTATCAAGCGAAGATAATGCTAATATACCTTCTGTGCAGTTGCTGCCCATCCAGCCAGCAGTACAGTTGCATACGTATGAACCCATGGTATTTGTACAGGTAGCATTATTTCCACACGTTAAATTGAGACATTCATCAATGTCTTAAAGAAAGACAAGAATCGTAGTTTTAATTAGAGAACAATGATAAACTCTCTCTCTCTCTCTCTCTCTCTCTCTCTCTCTCTCTCTCTCTCTCTCTCTCTCTCTTATCCTTGCAATTCATAATTCATAAACCTCTTTATTACAAAGAGCAACATTTCTGATTTTAAGCTTATTTTCACATACAACAAATGCTTTAAATAATTAATAGCAACGCTTTGTGATCTTGCTGCTGAAAGGGAGAAAATAAGGAGTACATAATCTGTTGATGCAGATACATATTCAAGAATTTAAGTAATGAGACGTTTGAACAGGTTCCAATGAACTGAGTGACGTTTTGTGCACATCATCATTTGATCCATGTTTATTCAAATGTGTAATAATGTTTGTCCATCGGTGTCGATCACGAGCACAGCTTGATGTATATGTTATCAAGCGGTGTGTACGGAGATGATTAGAGAGGGACATCCGGGCACGGAAGTCTCTCCTACATGTGGAGCACACTAGGTTTGGTATAGAAATAGAGGTGTTGGTAGATCTGACCTTACGAGTTTCACGTTTTATTGTGCATCTCAGCAATTTTGTGCTGTTCTGCTGCGTGGGCGCTAGATATAATGTTGCCGGGATAGAAGGGACGGTCTGCCGCAAGGGCATCCCACGAGTCACGGTTGATATACAGGTATTTGAAGGACACCTTCAGGGAATCCTTGAAGCGCTTCTTTTGTCCTCCAACAGCGCGTGTGCCCTCGCACAATTCGCCATAGAGCAGCTGTGTTCGAATACGTTCCTTGGGCAAACGGACGATGTGTGCTGCCCATTTAACTTTGGCCCTGCAATCTGCAGGAACTTGAAGGCAGATAGGATGACGGAGTTCGTGAGAACCTGGATGGCAGGAACCGTGGAATTGATTGAGTTGTCGGTAATGTCTGGTATATACAACCCACATCTCGCTGGTATAAAGGGGGATGGTGAAGAAATCAGAAGGGTACAGTTTCAGCTTGGGGATAAGAGGGTTTTCTCTGCCGTCTCATACATTCCCACGTAGTATCCCGAAGGCAGAGTTGACTTTGGCAGTTCTGCTGTTGACCTCAATGTCAATGTTGACTGCTTTTGAGAGGTTGCTGCCCAGATACTCGATGCCGTCGACAGCCTGTTGTATGTAACTCTTCACTGTCATGCTCGGTTCATAATTTGTCTTCCCAGTGGCAGGTTTGAATATGACTTCAGTCATTTTAGTGCTGATCGTGAGGTGCTAATTGTCTCACCCCTGAACAAAACAGTCCATGCTGATCTGCATGTCTTCTTCTGAGATGGAATAGAGGGCGCAGTCGCCAGCAGAGAGGATGTCCTTGATGATTGCTTCCTTCGCCATCGTGATTACCAGCGATCGCCTTTGGGTTGGACAAGATCCTGTCAGTCGCGTATTTGACATGGATTCCCTCATCACTGTTCTGGAAGGCATCTGTGCCGAGGGCAATGAAGAATATGCTGAAGAGTGTGGGCGCCAGAACGTAGCCTTGTTTCACCTCCTTTGAGACTGTGAAGGCATCGGCGGGTACGCCCTCGTCCATTACATGGGCAATCATGCCGTCGTGGACCTTACTAACGACTGTGATAATACGGCAACCGACAGTTTTTATGATCTGCCAAACTGCATCTCTGCTGACTGTTTCGGACGCCTTGCTGAGGTTAACAAAGGTCGTCAAGTGGTCCCTGAATTGTTGTTGGCATTTCTCCTGCAGTTGTCGTGCAGGGAATATCATATCGACTGTCCCCATCTACGAGGAAAGCAAACTCTCTGTCTGGAAGTAGACTCAGCTCAAGATGTAAAGTGAAGCGATTGAGAAGGATGCGAGAACGTGTCTTTGCAATTGACAGGAGGGTGAATCCTCTATGCATGTCACAGCACATACGGTTGCCCTTTCGCTTGTAGAAGTGGACTATGTTGACGCTTTAAATTCCTGTCAGGTTCTCATTCATTCCATAATACTTTGCAAGATGTATGTGATTTTCGGCAACAATACAAGTCCCTCGGCTTTGTACATTACAGCAGATATGGCATCTGATCTTGAGGCTTTTCGACAGGACTTTGTAAAGAGGAGCATTTTGGTAGAATGTATCGATGTGCAAGTTTCGGGACACACACAACTAATGGGAAACGGCCATGCACATGAAAGTAGGATGGTACCTAGCAAATATATAACAATGGACTTTCCATGGAGTTCCTGCCACAGCAAACTCTTGTAATGTTGCACTAATAGGGATAATGTGTAGTTATTCATCACAGATCAAAAATCTTATTCCAGGCGGAACCTAACTAATTCTTAATGTAGAATATTGTATGCCTAATAGATTTTACTTCAATGGATCCGAAAATAGTCTCCGTCAGAGAGAAACTTGTTTGAACCTGTCAAATAATGAGAAACTAAAATGAACCGACAAGGTCGAATTGTATTGTTGAATAACCTAAAGAGAGATTGAAAGAAATGAATACTCTAAGATATGTTCACATTTGAAAGTTGCTGTGTACATTGATAGAGAAGTAGCAAAGGGCAAAGATTTAAGCTCGTTATGCTATTAACTATTAATAGAAATTAGACATTAAATTAATTTTGACCGACAGTATGTTTAGTGACATGAAACCGCATACAAGACTGATATTATCAACCGAAGATAAATGGTAAAATACCTTCTGTGCAGTTCATGCCCTTCCAGCCACTGGTACAGTTGCATACATATGAACCAATGGTGTTTGTACAGGTAGCATTATTTCCACATGTCAAATTGGAACACTCATTAATGTCTGAAAAACAGAGAAGGTGGAATTTTATTATTCAATAATCTAAAGATACATTGAAAGAAATTAATACTCTACGATATCTTCAGATTTGACGGTTGTGTTGTACGCTGATATGGAAGTTGCAAGGAGCAAAGATTAAAGCTCTGCAGGACATGGACTTTTAATTGGAACTAAACAATAATCTGAGATTGATCGACAGTTATTCAGTGCCATGAAAACGCTTACAAGATTGATAGTATCAATCGAAGATAAATGTTAAAATACCTTCTGTGCAGTTCCTGCCCATCCAGCCATTAGTGCAGTTGCATACGTAGGAACCAAAGGTATTTGTACAGGTAGCATTATTTCCACATGTCAAATTGGAACACTCATTAATGTCCGAAAAAAGCACATATATTGTACATAGAACTGAGCGACGGAGAATTTTATTCCAGTCATCTTTGGTGGTGATATCGGATAGTAATTACAATAGACTCAACAACGTTCCTTATACAATATTTTATTTTCCAATATAGCGACTTTTCTGAATAATTATATTTCATTTGATTGGCACCAATGCTCTTGAAAATGAGGAAGGGAAGAAGTGCTAAGAGAATTTCATGCAGAAATATATTCATCCCTTCAGCTAGCAAGATATATCAACTGGTTCGATCGAATGCTTCAAAAAATTTCCCCATCTCCTCGTGTGATCCTTATCTATTCATACTTGCATACTAAAGTGGGGGAGATTAATGATAGATAAAGGTGGCGTGAAAACGAGTAATATTTTATATCTTATACTCACTATATATAGGTATGAAAGTGGATTGTTCAGAGAATAAATCATATAGAAACAGAGAGTAGAATCGACCACAGCCAGAGCTTAACAAGATGCTGAAAGGATATCTACGAATCAGTCACTCTTGGAAAGGCAATCATAATGATTGAATATTCTAGCAGCCTCCTTTGTGCTGATTTCTGTATCAAAGATTCAGAAAATGTAACAAAATAATATATTATTTGGTTAACCTACAATAAACACAACATTTTAAGAGGAGCGTTTTGGCAATGTTGTCTCTGTGCACGTTTTGCAATATAGCGAACCTAATAGAAAACATACTGCACATGAAAGTTGTGTGTTACCTAGAAAAAAGATATAGCAATTGTACTTTCCATGCCGTTCCTGCCATTCTCGTACATTTGTACTTATAAGGATTATGTGTGTTTACCTCTCTCAAATAAAACATCTTTGTTTCCGTCTGCACCAGATACATCATTTCAAAGCATTTTGTATGCACTATAAATGTTACTTTAATGCATCCCATATCAGGGTTTTACAGATGTAACTTCAAAAAGCAGATCAAATGAATGAAAACAAGTAGAGAATATTGCATTGTTTAATTCAATAATCTCAAGAGATTGAAAGAAATGAATATTATAAGATATCTCCACATTTGGATGGTGCGATATGTTCATATGAAGTACCAAGGAGCAAAGATTGAAGCTCTGTATGCAATGCAAATTTAAGTAAAATGAAAGAGTAATTTGATTTTAACTGACAATCCTTTTAGTGACGTGAAACCGATTAGAAAATTGATATTATCAAGCGAAGATAATGCTAATATACCTTCTGTGCAGTTGCTGCCCATCCAGCCAGCAGTACAGTTGCATACGTATGAACCCATGGTATTTGTACAGGTAGCATTATTTCCACACGTTAAATTGAGACATTCATCAATGTCTGAAAGAAAGACAAGAATCGTAGTTTTAATTAGAGAACAATGATAAACTCTCTCTCTCTCTCTCTCTCTCTCTCTCTCTCTCTCTTATCCTTGCAATTCATAATTCATAAACCTCTTTATTACAAAGAGCAACATTTCTGATTTTAAGCTTATTTTCACATACAACAAATGCTTTAAATAATTAATAGCAACGCTTTGTGATCTTGCTGCTGAAAGGGAGAAAATAAGGAGTACATAATCTGTTGATGCAGATACATATTCAAGAATTTAAGTAATGAGACGTTTGAACAGGTTCCAATGAACTGAGTGACGTTTTGTGCACATCATCATTTGATCCATGTTTATTCAAATGTGTAATAATGTTTGTCCATCGGTGTCGATCACGAGCACAGCTTGATGTATATGTTATCAAGCGGTGTGTACGGAGATGATTAGAGAGGGACATCCGGGCACGGAAGTCTCTCCTACATGTGGAGCACACTAGGTTTGGTATAGAAATAGAGGTGTTGGTAGATCTGACCTTACGAGTTTCACGTTTTATTGTGCATCTCAGCAATTTTGTGCTGTTTTCCTGTGTGGGCGCTAGATATAATGTTGCCGGGATAGAAGGGACGGTCTGGCGCAAGTGTCTCCCACGAGTCACGGTTGATATACAGGTATTTGAAGGACACCTTCAGGGAATCCTTGAAGCGCTTCTTTTGTCCTCCAACAGCGCGTTTGCCCTCGCACAATTCGCCATAGGGCAGCTGTGTTCTAATACGTTTCTTGGGCAAACGGACGATGTGTGCTGCCCATTTAACTTTGGCCCTGCAATCTGCAGGAACTTGAAGGCAGATAGGATGATGGAGTTCGTGAGAACCTGGATGGCAGGAACCGTGGAATTGATTGAGTTGTCGGTAATGTCTGGTATATACAACCCACGTCTCGCTGGTATAAAGGGGGATGGTGAAGAAATCAGAAGGGTACAGTTTCAGCTTGGGGATAAGAGGGTTTTCTCTGCCGTCTCATACATTCCTACGTAGTATCCTGCTGTAAGTAACCCTTCACTGTCATGCTCGGTTCATAATTTGTCTTCCCATTGGCAGGTTTGAACATGACTTCAGTCATTTTAGTGCTGATCGTGAGGTGCTAATTGTCTCACCCCTGAACAAAACAGTCCATGCTGATCTGCATGGCTTCTTCTGAGATGGAATAGAGGGCGCAGTCGTCAGCAGAGAGGATGTCCTTGATGATTGCTTCCTTCGCCATCGTGATTACCAGCGATCGCCTTTGGGTAGGACAACATACTGTAAGTCGCGTATTTGACATGGATTAATAAGTTCCTTTGGCAATCGGACGACGTGTGCTGCCCATCTAACCATGGCCCTGCCCTCTGCAGGAACTTGAAGGCAGATGGGATGAAGACGCTCTTTAGAACCTTGGAATCAGGAATCGTGGATATGACTGACTTGTTGTTAATGTCTGCTAGAGACTGTCTACGTCTTGCTGGCATACAAGAGGGTGTTTCAGCTTGGTGGTAACACTGATTGCTCTCCCGTCCCATACATTCCCACCTTGTTTCCCGAAGGCTGGGCTGACTTTGGCAATTCTGCTGTTGACCTCATTGTCAATGTTGACTGCTCTTGAGAGGTTGCTGCACAGTCACGTGAGGCTGTCGACTACCTGTAGTATCTGATCCTTCACTGTCATGCTCGGTTCATAATTTGTCTTCCCAGTGGCAGGTTGGAACATGCTGATCGTGAGCTGTTAATTTTCGCACGCCTGAACAAAACTGCCTTTCTGGAAGTAAACTCAGCTCAAGATGTTCATTGGTTAGTGCCAGGTTAGTCCGGATCGGATACCTGGTCTGAAAATTGTGTTAAATATTTTTATGAGTGATTAGTAGTAAAACCAACCAAAACAGCCTGAAAACAGAATGAGAGAGAGAGAGAGAGAGAGAGAGAGAGAGAGAGAGAGAGAGAGAGTAATGAATCCGATATCAAAGATAAAGATAAACAAAAGGCAATTTTTTTAACATAGCTATAACAATTTGTCAGTCTTTCCGCTACGATCTCTGCAACGTGGCAATGTACGGCGATGTCTAGTACTGGATTATCATTCCTCCGATATGTAGCATAATGTCCCACCCAGTCACATTATCCTGACACCAGGCCACTCAGTTTCAACACGTACCACATAATGCTGAGCGCAAAGTAAGGTAGCCGTTAGTACCATGATAACAAATCTTTGGTATTTCTCGGCCGGCGTTCGAAACCACGCCCTTCCGATCCGAGGCTTACGCACTAACCACTAGGTCACCGAGAGATCAGAAGAAGAGGAATGAAAGGAAACACCGATGCAGGACATTAGCAAACAAGCAGTAGATGATACAGTTCTGACAAAACGACATAATTCTAGAACTTAACGAGGATGTCTTTATGATGAATTTGAGTTTCACAACACGGGTGCAAATAACACAACGAACTGACGGATCAGTCACAACCGAAGTCTATAAAATCCCACCAACTATTCTGTACTGCAGTTGAAGGTTAAATGGACTCCTCGATGTTCAGTTCTATAATATTGCCAATATAATAGCTGCAGTGACACGAATAATATTCTCTGTGCGCTCCAGACATTTGTGGTATCTTAGTCTGGAGCGTAAGAACTTGCAAATAGAGGCATTCTATGGATCAAGTAACATTTAAAAACTCTAAATTCACGGTGCAACTGCAGAGAGTAACTGACCATCACTAATCACAAACTACCAACTTGTTTTTCAAATGGAGAAACATATACAGGAAGCAACACTGGCGTATAACACAAGATAAATATCACCGATGAATTCCCATTCAGTCCGTGTTTGAGAAGAAACCGTATATAATGACTGAAGAGATGAGAGCACACATTAAACAAGCATTGACAACATCAAGAAACCTCAACGGAACATCACATTCAACATTGCGATTCAGTTCCATACGTGTAACAAAATAAAGATTGTCTAATATAAGTGCATGCATATTTTAGGGTGCTGAAAAAGAGGATATTCGGCGATTCATACGTACTATGAGGGAGGGAAGAGTATCGATACACTTTATCTGCTACATAACAATTCAAACTCGTAAATATGCAATACAGACATCACAAAGTAAAGACTGAAGACGTTGATCATGAAATAAAATATTACACATTAGGGCCATTAGGCTTTCTTTAGATTTAATCTATTACCATTAAGAATTCTCAACAGTTCTGCTTTCCATAAACCATTGATTATATAACGCTGTAGAAATTTGAACATGAAAATCTGCATCAAATACTTGAATGTAGTGATTATCATTGCTACGTCTTCCTGAGATCATTATGGAGGGCTGGATATAACTTGCATCTTGTGAGAATGCAAAACTGGAATCTTACCAATGTATCTTGATACGATATCGAGAGTGTTAATCGTATCAATTGACGAAATCTTAAAAGACCTATAAATAGGTGAAAGAAAAAATGGCCTGCGCCAATTAATCAATATTAAGTAATGCAGTGTGTAAGTTACATTGAATTTAGAGAATGTGTATCAATGATTCTAATACAGTTCTCACACGACGATCAGAAATAGAGTCCTCTTAAAATTAAACAAAATCATGTGTACAAGTTGAAAACGTGGACCAGAGAGAGAGAGAGAGAGAGAGAGAGAACTTGAGAGAGCTTACAGTATATATTAAAGAAACATATGACGTTAGTTTCAGTTGAGGTATTTGCAGTTTACGGCCTGTAGTGTTGATCGAATACAGTTTCAAGCAGAGATAGCATTGGTGCTATATTATGTCATGACAAAGCTGGAGACATGATAGTGGTAAGTTTCCTAGCACCACAATCAGCAAATCAGAGCGAACGTTATCCCTTTATAACATTAGACGTGTTGACATAGAAATGTTTAATGAAAAAAATTAAAACGACCACTTCGTGAAAACATTTGCAGTCATCATAGACAATATCTGACATATGTTCTACACAATAGTCAGGTTGGATGCAAGAAGGGCTATCAGTATGAGCTGCGGACAGTTCAAACCGGAATATAGTTGATGCAGACGCTCTATCCAACACCCTGGTATAAAATATGAGTGAAAATTTAGAGATCAAGATTGAACAAAGGCAGTGTACGGTCTCTATCATCAACAACCAATGAGCTAAACATTATCGTTGCAATCATTGGGTATTATGGACATAAGGACAGACGATTTGTAAGAAGGCAGCAATAGCGACAGGATCATACATTATCTTCTTGGTTCAAGTTTTAATTGATTGCCGGCCTTGATTTGATTAAAACGATGTGCAATGACAAATATATCAAGAAGCATTATTTTCCATCCCATAGACAACGATATGACAGTGCAGTTGACACCACATGCTGTGAGGATGCAAGACTGGAAAAATATATTGCACCTTTAGCCTGTGCATACAAATATTAAATAATATACTTAAAGGAGAGTTACGGTAATACATATACTTAAACGTTGAGAACAATCACAGAGACGGAGGGTTCAAGGACGACAGTCATAGTATATCATATGTTTGCAGAACATTATACAGACGTCGAATGAAATTATTCACATATATAATAAATGCAACGAAAGCAGAAAAACCACTATAATATATCCACTATAAAGTGAAGCCTTCAAGTGGGCATACAATATTGGTCACGATTCTGGCTCATGATAAAAAGGCATAGAGTTCCAAATAAGGTTTGGACAAAGTCGGAACATAGCCAAACAAAACTTGACCGTGCTTTTAGCCGGTGTGTCTGATGGAATGAAGAAAATTTTCAAGGAACTCATTTACTACTGTTGGTAGCAAATTTTGATCAAATATGGAAGCTAAAACCATGAACACAAGACAAGAAAATATAAGCAGATCTTTTCCAAATATAAAACAGTTTTGGATGGAACAGAAAATATCAACAAGGGAAAAAATGTAAAGATGCCAATGAATCTATTTTGTATAAGCAAATGGTCCGGCTGAAATGCAACGTCACAGAAAAAAATGAATATATAGAACCGAAGGGGACGCTTTAGGTTCTCACACTGAGAATGAGAAGAGCGCCTAAAGTCGCAGAGAGAAGACTGACGAAATTGGAGTTCATGTTGAACCTCGACACTTAATCATCTGCACAGCCAAATCTAATGAGTTTGATACCGAGGTTAAACGCGTCCTTCTGATGGGTATAGCGGGAACGTTCGATTTCGAACGGATAATATTTTCAGCACGACAACATGTTTTAAAGAAAGAGGTTAAAGTGAATTAGACTGAATTAATGAATTGTCTTAGTTCTTCATAATAGCGGAGCGTTATTCTACGATGCAAAGATAACGAAGACAACACGCAAACCTATTCCAAAACATAGACCAGATCTGAATGAAAGATTTCAAAGGAGAGAAAATACAATGATAGGAAGAGATCAATTTTGTATAAACAAAAGGCTCACCGAAATGGCACTTGGTGGTACATAGTAAATGTGATGATGAATATGCAATACATAAATGGGCAGCATTATAATCTCACACTGAGAAAGTTGTAGAGAGAAGAGAAGGAGTGAAACTAAAGGTAAAGATGACAAATAGAAAACCGATGAAGCGGGAGTTCATGTTGAGACATCACGTATAAAGATTCAGAACCAGAAGAGTCTGACACCGAGGCGTAACATATGTATGTGGAGGCTATCGAACGGGAACCAATTTCATTGTTGCCATAGCCACCTACAAATAGTTTCCAGAGAGTATGCACAAGTCATATATAGCATTCAACATATTCAACATATTATATGACAATAGCATAGACAGACAGCCGAATTACAATGCAACAGCGGTAAAAACTTTTGACCAACTTGGAGTTTTCACAGTATGTAAATTATAGAAATAGTACTTAGTTATTTCGTCTTCTGAATTGAAACATTTTTCTCAGTACATCCTTGCGACGGGAAGTTAGTTTGTGGATTGGAAATTTTATAGCAATGCTTTGATTGTTTTCTTTGCATCAATATTTTCGTGAATGCTTATTGCGTAAGTTTTAAATAAATAAAAAAAATATTTAGAAAAACAATATTGCTTTATTTGATCAGAGATATAAGTAGCGGAGAACAGGCGGACTGGTCATGAAGTAACAATATTTCCGCCAGTTTGTTGAGTATTTATTATTGTTTCCCTCTCCATTCGATCAGATTATGTAACTTTGTGTGACAATGGCTTTCCATTTCTGTGTTAATTTTCCGATATGCTTCGTCACTGGATGCCCCCTCCTCATTTAGAGTCTTACTGAGTCATAAGCGAAAGCCGTGATAGGACTATTAAAGGACCTTTTTCAATTATATCTAAAATAATTGACGTGCATGTACAAAATGAATCAATTAAATATTTAGAAGGATGTATGCGCGTATTAGTACATGCTAACTAGTATCATGCAGAAAGACATAAACTAGTGCAGTCAAAATGTCTAACTGAGCGTTAATCTTGTATAAATCCAATATATCTATTGAAATATGCTCTTTTTTCATATTCGAAAGATGTCGTAATAATTACAAGATATTAATCGCGTGTTCTTTTGAGTTGGGAAATAACAAAGAAAAGAACACACCTAAACGTACGAGTAGTTGCGAAAATAGACTATAATGCTTTCGGCCTATCCAAAGGAAATGAGAATATCAAAGTATTTCAAGAAAGTTCCATTTAAATATTATTGATGTGCACAATATTTTCAAACCAAAACCTGTTGACGTGCTGGAAATTGAGGTAGCTATTGTAGTTGTGGTTGCCTCTGATGTGCTACCTGTCGTGCTTATAGTGATTGGTGTCGATGGGGTTGTGCTTCTGGTCGAAATTGTGGTGGTTGGCTCTAACGTTGTGGAAGAGTCGCTGCCTGTCGTAGTTGCTGCCTCTGTTGTGGTCGTGGTTGTAGTCATTTCTGTAAGTATTTTCATTACAAAAGCTCATAGTGCTTTTATGTTAGAACAAAAAAATAAAAACAATTTAAAAAGAAATGTTTAAGATTATAATTAACTGCATGTTATTCTATAGTCAAGTAGAAACTTGTGCAATGTAATTTCAATGAATACTTATAAAGATTAGAGGATAGGAGCATATGCATGTTATTCACGTACTTAGATTTGTAATCGGAGACTTTTGAATCGAGAACTACTATTAGCCACTTTTGATATTGCTAGTGGCTTAATTTCGTCATCAATGACACAACTTTAGTTTCGTCCGATATTCATCTGGACTCCATCCTACAATTTCCGGGCCATAAATAAACCCATTAAACTGGTAATTAAGCTACTGTCAGTCTTTGTGTGCAGTACCAGCCATTGATTTAAGCTCTTCCTCTTTCAATATTGTTACTTATATATTTAATTTAATTATTTGTTTGTTAGTTTTAAATTTTGCAATTCCATTACTTGCTATTGTAATGTAACTTTGTTTACTGGATTTGGCATTGTCCAGAATTTGAGTTCATTTCTCTTTGACCTGACTGTTATTTGTTTTTATTTCATTGATAAGTAACTAATAATAGAAACATTGTATTTAGTTCTTGACCTCGTTTCAAAATCAGCGACAGTTTTGGTAAACGTTTTCTACTTTTTAAAAATCTTTCTCAGAGAAAAATCATTAAGTTAAGTCAATGTCATACTTGGATTACATGACAAATAGCATGTATCTATTGTTACAAACTTCTATTTTTTCCAGAAGAATGAACTTTTCACCCTCATCCGGGAATCTGTTTTGCGTCTTAATTTGCGTATAACTGTTGTTCATGATAGACCTTTGTCAGTTGGGCTCCAAACAACTGGCACATTAAGTTGTTATTATGTTGTGACCAGTTGAGTTGAATTTTTATTTTCTTCAAAAAAGTATTGAATTCAAGTAATTCTTTTCCCTGGAAACACATAAGTGCTGTGACAAAATTCTTGGATAGAGATATTTATTGGAAGTTATACTGAATTCAAAACTGGAATAATATTTTCTGTGATTAAACAAAGACTGTTGACACAACTGCACTTCGCTGGCCACAACAGACGTCATTGCCTTCAATTTTGGATTTCATCGGACTCGAACTAAGTTTCATTCAGGACTTTTTATTACTTCTATTTTTAAGTTTTGGATTATTTTTGGATATAATTCGTAAATCCGTAAGTTCTTTTTTCTTAATTTTTCACTTTGTATTCCAGGGAAAATAAATTATTTGTTAAATATTACAAAGCTTGTTATCTTTACTCTTTTCTGTTTCTTATTTTAAGAGCATAGACTCATACTAATATAAAGACATTTTGCTTTTTCATATTGCCACTCCTAATAGCTACTAATTATTTCAATTCTTAAAATTGGAAGCTTAAATAAAATTTTGCATTCTCGCTCAATCATGCGTACAATCCATATATTTTAGTTGAAAAATTTTTTGTTTTGAAAAAGTAACTACTTACGGTGTCAATTTAAATGAATATTTTGTGTCGCTTCTCGTCCTTATATATTTCTGTATAACAATTGTGAGGATAAGGGCGCTTCATAAGTTGTGAAAACATGTTGTGTATATATAATATTGGTATATTATATTGTGATCCGCACATGTCGCTTTAATACGCATATAAAAATTTTGTTGCAACATTAGATTATATTTCAACAGTAGGCTATCGCTTCCGTGTGTGCGATGAAATTACACTTATTAATTATTTGTGATGTAATAAAATAACGATAAAATTGTCAATAATCCCTGTCTTCTAAATAAATCAAAAATGGTACATAATTTCATCCAAAACGCTTCGCTTTTCCTTTGAACTCTCTCTCTCTCTCTCTCTCTCTCTCTCTCTCTCTCTCTCTCTCTCATGCACTAGGAGAAAGTACGGAGACAGTTTTCGAGTGAGAGAGGAAAAGAAAACTGTACTTGCACCAAGTAACCTAGAAGAACTTCGCAACGGTTAGGCATACAGGTTCCATGGGATATTTATACAGTTTTCACAATACCAATGGTACAAAGTTGCAATTGTAGCCTGTCGAAGTCGTATGGCAAAGTTATTTGATAGGAGGAAGACACATAATGTAATCTTTTTAATGCTTTGTTTTTGTTCTTTTTTCCTTCTTCCTGTTTTATAAACCAGTTAATAAGGGTCTAAAAACAGAATATTTAATATTAAAATGTCCGAAGCAACTCTGCACTCCCACTTTTGTTCTTCACATTCTATTGGTTCGTAAGGCAGCAGACTAATCGACCAATACAAACTAAATAGGGATTGACAATGAATAAATGCCTCTCTGTTAAGTCTACAAAGCCCACCGCAACATCTCTCTCTCTCTCTCTCTCTCTCTCTCTCTCTCTCTCTCTCTCTCTGGACCCTCGTAGAAAGTCACCAGGGAAAATCCGTGATAAAAGGAGCGTGGGGGATTTTCACCAGTGTCAAGCGACGATGTCTCTGGACCTAATAATGATGGCAAAATGTAGTCACATGAACCAGCAGAAAGGAAAGAATTAGGAACGGAGGATATCAACAATTATACAGTTGATAACAATATTAATTAAATCATAATAATGATTTTGGTCAACTGTAAATACTTTTAAATGTTTGAAACTACCTCTTGCTGGTTCCTCATTTTGCTTTGTAACATTTCTCACTCGCTTCAATATGCTAGACGGTATGTGTTCAAGTAGTTAACCATGCTGTGTTTGTAATGATCTACTTTCTTGATTTAAATCATCTTTCATGTTTAAATCATAAGTGTGTCTTATATTTATTTAATCAATATGAATGAAAATAGAAGTTCAAAAACAAAAAGAAGCAGCTTATCAATTTGGGAATTGCTATTACTCGTAAACGGTAAAGAACTACTAACGGATTCATCTCAGGTTTTGATGATATGAACCCGTATTCCATTTCAGATTTAAGAATATGGACTCATGTGTGCCAACAGGGGGTTGTGCAGAGTTCATTCATTCCGTCAATATACAATTGCTTGTATTCATTCATAACTGCGTTGGAAATGTAACTATGTGTATTTGTAAGTGATATAAATATAATATATGCATAGTATGAATGCGGTATCTTTGATATACCACTCGTTGTATATAGTTTTTATTAAAGAGAAACTCGGCAAGTATCGTTTCCCTTTAATGAAAAATGGTATACATCTCGTGGAATATCAATAATACAACGTACACACACACACACACACACACTCTCTCTCTCTCTCTCTCTCATATATATATATATATATATATATATATATATATATATATATATATATATAGTGTATACGTTCCAATTTTTTCCTTCTTGTACAGCCATGCACAAATGAAATTATTTATTTTTTGCAGCCGACACATTTTCTTTTAAATAAATCTCTAAATTTGTTTAATAGCCTATAAGTACTACCTTGACAATGAAATATCCAGGATATAATTTGCGCCTACATAACTTAACATAAAACAACAGATGTCGTTATTGCTCATCGATTTCAGGTCAACACAAATATTTTCAAGCATCCGCAAGAAGATGAAATAAACTAGTTGAAATATAATATATTTTAAGGTTTAATTCCTGTAGGAACAACCATGTAAAGTTTTGCAAACAACGGTTTTGTGTTTTATTTGTTTGTCTTGTCTATGTGTTGTATTTGCCTTTGAAAAATACTCATTAAGAGTCGAAAGCGCTCAGGCTAGTTAGATACTAGTTTTGCACTGTTCGTTGTCAGTTTGTTGCATTTATCTTAATCAATCCCTGACACGCGTGATCCCTTGCTGGATCCAGTGCACTTGAAAGGGCTGTTATTCGCCATATGATTTGTATTCTTTATATATATATATATATATATATATATATATATATATATATATATATATATATATATATATATATATATATATATATAAGAAAACGTTACTGACCTAAATATGTTATAAAACGTAGGCATAAAAAAATACAGTGAGGGTGTAAGCACCCGAAATAAGCATCAAATGATGAATAATTGGTAATAAGAGGTTGATACTGAACAGTGATAGCTCTTTATACGTATTGTTAGGAAGAAAGGGGGAAAAACAGGCAAAGAACGAAATTGGGAAATATTGAAATATAAAGAGAAGTTAGTTACTTGCAAATTCCAAAAGCACCACACAGATGAATATAATGACATTTTCCCTTCTCTGCATCCCGTGCTGAAATTAAATGTAAATACATTAGTAAATGTTGAAGTCATAATTATATGATAACAAAAGAGGAACACTAAATACAATATATGAAGTATTAACAAGAACATTGAGTTAAAAGATAACGCCAATAGTTTGCTTGGTTGTTTTTTTTATCTCAAATACCCTCACAGCCGCTGTTAAAAGAAAACAACAAGTTAAAATAAGCACAAGAGTGAAGCTAGTATATTTAATTGTTATGCTTAAGTCGGTTATTATGTACAGTACATGGCATTGATATTTTTCTTATCTCCGATTCAATTCGTTATTTCTTAATTCAACTATCTGATTATGCTTTAATAAAATTTTTGACGAGAAACTGACTTTCTGTCCGAAACTTGAAGATATTCGGAAGAAAGTGTAAAAAGGAAAAGTACACATTATAGGCAATGATGTAATCATTAATTAAGTATATATTTCTTTTTAAGGAAAAATTTATACAAGGAGTGGTATATCATTGATACAGCGTACATACTATACATATATTTTATTTATATTACATACAAATACACATATTTGCCCCTTGAACGGAGTTCAGATTTATTACAGGCGACTGTGTATTGACCGAATGAATGAACTCCTTGCATCGCTTCCGAGTGTATCCGCTACAAATAGTAGTTATATTCCTTTTGTGGCTATTCACAATCACCTTTGCATATTGATAAGTTGATTGTTTGCTTTTTTGAGTTTCTATTTTTCTTCACTTTGATTCAATCAATATAATACACACTTATGATATAAACATGAAAGATGGTTTTAATGAAGAAAGTAGAGCACTATAAACACATGGTTAGCTACGCCATTAACATGAATGCTCAGCCATTCACGTACCGTCGCATGGAAATTAATGTGGAATAGAAACTAAGCGAAATGACAAGCCAACAAGAGGTAATTAAAATATTTTAATATATGTACAGTTGATCTAAGTCATTATTCTGCTTGAATAACAATACTATCGATCATAAAACTCTCTAACTCTCTCTCTCTCTCTCTCTCTCTCTCTCTCTCTCTTCCTTTGGTCGGTTTGACATAACTTTTATGATCATTCACATGTCCAGAGAATTCGTGGGATGACGCAAGCGAAAATCCTCTACGCTCCTCTTTTCATAGATTTTCAGATATCTTGCATATATGGTCCGGGGGGGGGGGGGGCGGCCGTTGGACATTTTGATATTTAATTAACAATCTTTTAGAACATTATAATAGGTTTAGGTTAAGAAACAGCAGCAACAACAACAATACATTAAATACATCACAGTATGTGTACCACGTAAACAAAACATTGACCGTATAATGTCGAAAAGGTTTGAAACTTTGTATCATTGATTATATAAACACTGTAGATAAATCTCAAGGAAAGTGCACACATACCATTACGACGAACCATATTCTTGCAGGTTACTTGGTGCAAGATCAATTTCAAGGTTTTCATCTAACCCAAATTCTTTTTCTCTCACTCCAGAATTTTTCCCGTTATGCATGAGACGGGGGTGGGGGTGGGATGAAGACATATAGCAGAAAGAATTGCCATGAAATTGTGTACCTTATTAAATTCGTTTAGGAAACGGGGATTATTAACACTTTTTATCGTTTGTTTCATACGTCACTGATGATTAATGTGTGGAAATTCATCACTGATCTAGAATCAATAGCACACTTACGAGAATGTTTATATATGCGTGTTATTGCGCCATCGGCAGATCACAATATGATATATTAATAGTATTGGTTTATCAATTTGCTTTATCCCAACACTTTATATGCCATGTTAGCTTTCAGCTCCTACACATTTTCTCTAAATCTGGGCCTGTGCATAGCGACTATCTGTTAAGCATGATCTGCGACCGCAATGTTCAGTCTCGCGGCCCATAATGTAATGCATATTTTACGCTAATCATGAATGGTATTTTTGTCTGTTTTTTATAAAGGCGAATTAACCACACATTTTAATATATCTCTCTACCTGTGTATGTATGTATGTATGTATGTATGTATGTATGTATTTGGTATGCATGCAAATGAACTGAAGGTTACGGGATGTATAACAAGGGTATCTTTGAGGTTACAGAATGTCTCACACGGGTATGTTTGGGGTTACGGGATGTCTCACACGGGTATCTTAGATATTTAGAAGATGATTTAAGACACGATAAACAAAGGCATTTAGAGGATCATCCTTGCACACACACACACACACACACACACACACACACACACACACGTTAGAGATTTGACAATGTGTGAGGCCGTGTCCATAATGTGCAAAACACACACACACACGCACGCACACACAAACACACACACGTTAGAGATTTGACAGTGTGTGACGCCGTGTCCATAATGTGCAAAATACACACATACACACACACACAGAGCCTGGCATTTGTTGAAGTATTACATTTGTTACAAGCACTTTATGGTAATGCATCAGGTGCAATATCCTTGCAAATAAGATCTGCTGGATATCAATCTGTTTTAACTTTGAAGACCCTAAATCAGTCAGAATAGTGACACAGACAGACAAAAAGACACAAAGAGATACACAATACATAATTAATTGTATTCGCTAACACGTGCTGTTTATTATTAAGCACTCACATTACTTACTGACGAGCGTAGGTGATTTTAGCACGATGTAACTACAATTCAGGTCTATGTATATTTCTTAGCTCCGGATAATAATCATCCAATAAAATTACCTAAAACGGGAAGAAGGAAAAAAAAAAAAAACAAGTGGTGAAATTATAAAAAGAAAAAAAAAACATTTAAGATACATCTACAATTGAATGACTCGTCACTCATACACCGTCAAAGTAATCAAAGATAAATACTTGTACCACTTGATTTGGTAGATTTATTTACACCAGCCTAAATAGATTTTCAAAGGGGCAGTCTGAAATCAGAGTTTATGTTCCTTAAATTACAAACTCTGCAAAATCTCATGCAACAAAGGAAAATGTCTCCAACTCGAATCATATGTTTTTTTTTAGGGGTCAGGGTGGGATGGGTTTCTATTCTCGACACACAAACAGAGTAGTATAAAACAAACTTCATACATATATCCACACAAAACGAACTGATAAACATCTGTATCTTCTGCCATTAACCGTCCCCTAGACATATTGCATTCGGAATATCTCGTGTGACCAGGAACTTAGGATAGGCAGAATTTGCTTCAACGACGGAACGTTCCAAGATATTTTTAAAGAGTTGTCTAAACATTTGATTAACCGAAGCTATTAGAAAGACCGGTTAGTAGATCCAACACAGAAGGACAAAGAAACAAGCTGCATTGACCTCTTTAAATACAAAAAAGGAAAACGTTGATCGTACAGTTTTTCTCACCCATACGACAGAAAAATCTAGCTATATTGATAACTGTACTTTTCTTATCTGAGTCTGGTTGTCTCACTCAAGTCGTCTCAGTCATAGTGTCCACACGCTATGAACTTTTAAAACGAAGAAACCCTTGTTGTGTTCTGCTTAAGAACATAGTTGGCGCAATTGCTCCTCCTGGATTGTCATTTTATGATGGAGCTGAAACCAGGTAGGCTGGCCATTTAAACAATGCTTACATTAGTGTTGTAAACTTTTGCAAATTCACGCTTCATGTCGTGTTTATTGCTTTGTCCTGTTTGATGCTGTTTTCCAGTTGCTTTGGACAAAGACTCAGTGAAACTTTAAAGACCTTAAACTGATTAAAATTAGTTTATCACTGCTCCTTATATATATATATATATATATATATATATATATATATATATATATATATATATATATATATATTCTTATTCTATATTTATATTTTCTTTTACGTAATCACAAAGTGATTCGACACAGGTCGTTGTACCCTATACAACCAAATACATTTATGTTAGATGATATCAACAAGTTTTTGTGTCACAGTTCCAACTTTTTGATATCCGCGTGTCATCGTTCACTGCTCAGTTGCAAATATTGATCACATTGCTTCTCAGTTGGTTTTCAAGCCAATGAAATTAGTTTAGCTCACTTTACATATTCGATTGATGAATTTATCATAGAACATAGCAATCATAATTGCTTTTTATCAGGCCAATTTATTCCAATATGACTCCCCCTGCGGGTCCTGGGTTGTAGAATTGGCCCGAAGTGCCTCGTTACGTGTCGTAAGAGACGATTAAGTAGTGGTAACCTGTTTGCCGTGGAGGAGGAAAGGACCCTGGTAGTTGAGCAGAGACTCTCCAATGCAATACACTACTTTGGCCTCTACTTCTTCTAGACGGATGGTCGGGATGGGCCCGGTCTCGACAAATCGGCTGGTCAAGCCGAGCCCTAGAAAATTTTAATTTACTCGCACTCTTTCTTTATATTTCTCGTTGTATTTCTCTTGATACCACCGTTGCCCCTACATTCTATCCCTTTAACTTTCCCTTCCCCACGTCTTCGAAGACTTCCTAGAAGGCGGTGGCTTAACGGGTCAATCGGGAGGTAATTTTACCGACTGAGTATATCTTACGGGATGAATCAGGAGGTGATTTTGCCTACTGAGTATAACATCTGCGTATCCCCGGCACTTGAAAAGTGTCCCTTTGTTGGTCTCCTTGGTGGGCGGGGAGCACGGGTGCTGAAGTTTAAACAAACCAAAATGGAAATTTAAAAAAAAATAACTCAAACGCACCAAAACTAGATCTGACTCGGATGACGAACCATGTAGTGTGGAGTCATTTTCACGCTTCATGGTTATACAGTCTAAAGGCGATTCAAAACCGCTTGAGGCACTCTCTCCATTTGCTATTGAAAAGACAATTACGGGATAGATCGGCACACCAAAAAGTGTTAATAAGTTGAAATCGGGCTGTTTACTTGTTGAGTGTCAGCAACGAGGTCAAACAGAGAATATCCGGAAAATGAAAACATTCTACGATATCCCAGTGACCTCATTCGCTCACACAACACCCAATACGTCCAAAGGCGTGATTCGCTGTCGTGACTTGGATGGAGTCAGCGACAAAGATATCATTGAAGGGATGAAAAACGAAGGTGTCACTGCGGTCCGCAAATACGAATTAAACGTAACAACAATCTGCAGGACACCAACGCCTTTGTACTCACCTTTAACAAACCAACAGTACCCAGAGTGGTCAAAGTTGGCTTTTTGCGAGTGAAGGTTGAGATTTACATATCTAACCCCTTTCGATGCTATAAATGTCAGAAATGTGGCCATCATGAAGACCGATGCACAAAAAGCCAAATATGTGGCCGATGCGGAGACCATTCCCATTAGGAATCTGAGTGTAGAGCAGCTCCGCATTGAGTCAACTTTGGAAAGGAGCACAACGCCAGTTCCAAGGATTGTGATACCTGGAAACAGGAGAAGGAAATACAGAGGGTAAAGTACACATCTTACATTCCCTATCCAGAGGCCAGAAAAAAATGTACAGGCAAAAACGTCCCTCACTGGACCATCCTTTTCTACTGTAGTGAAAAACAATCCCAAACCAACGAAGGACGCTCAAACACAGACAGATCCACCCGATTCAACATCATGCTGTAATACCCCCATTACCAAGCACAGAAAAACACGGCATCTACTCAAACAACATTTAATAATATCCCACCACCGAAATCACCAAGGAATAAAATCAAATCTCAAGGAAATAGGCAGCAAAAGGGGTCAGATGACCCCATCAATCTCTATAATAGGTTTGGAGACACTGAGAGCATATATGCAGAAGAAACTGCTCCATGTTCTCAAGGTGGCTCTAGAAATACCACCAAAACAATCATCCTAGTACTTCCTCCAGAGAAATAACCACACAGATCGTCTCCGCGAAAGGTCTAACCTAGCTCCACAATCTGCACTTTAAACGTATAATTAAGAACACCATCATACAATGAAACTGTCGAGGACTTAAAGCCAATTACAATGATAGTCTTCTGCTTTTAAACGTATATGATCCTGCAGTAATATGCCTTCAGGAACATTTCTAAAAGATACGGACAACATCACACTTAAACACTACTACCTATTTAACACCTACTTTCAGAATGTTGACAGGGCCTCAGGAGGAGTTTATGTTGCTGTGAACAATTGAGCCCTTCATAGCGTCATCCCTTTAAACACAAACTTGCAAGCCATTGCCGTAAGTGTCATTCTACATTGAGTGATTACCTTTTGTTCTGTTTATATACCACCAAACACCAACCTACTACCAAATGAATTAGACACTCTTGTTCAACAACTTCCCAAGCCGTTTGTTTTGCTCCGGGATTTTAATGCCCATAACATTTAATGGGGACCAAATCATATAAGTGACAGAGGCCACAAAGCTGAAGACTTCATTTCTAGACACGATGTATGTCTATATAACACCAAATCTACGACATACTTACATCCAGGAACGGGTACATACACGTGTATCGACTTGACAATTTGTTCTCCGTCACTACTTTAGGTTATAATTGGAAGGTCGCTGATGACCTTCACAGCAGTGATCACTTTCCAATCTCCCTTGAAAATATTTACTCTACAATTGATGACGCAACTCCAAAATGGAACTTAAAGAATGCCGACTGGGCCAAGTTTGAAATACTTTGTACAGCTAGGCTTTACAGGGATACCGTTCTTAACGACAATGACCCTATTCGACATTTTACTTCTGTCTTAATTGAGATTGTAGAGGAATCCATTCCTAAATCCTCACTGAACTGTAAAAGAACCCCAAAACCGTGGTTCACCAAAGAATGTAAAGAAGCCATTAGACAACGCCGAGAAGCACTGAAAACATTTAATAATCATCCAACGCCCGAAAATTTAACTAAGTACCGTATTGTTCGGGCCAAAGCTCGCCGCACGATTAAGGAAAGCAAAAGAGCATGGAAAAAATATGTTTCAACTTTAAATTTTCGTTCCTCTATAAAGAAAGTTTGGAACACGATCTGCAAAATAAATGGAAAGGAAAAACACAATTCTTTCCGACATCTGAAACTAAACAACAACAATTTCAATTCCAAACATGAAATAGTTAATATACTTGCTGATAGTTTCTCTAAAAATTCCTCATCGTCCAATTATTCAGAAGCTTTCCGAAGATTAAAAGCTCAAAAAGAAAAGACACGGTTGAAAATCACATCGAATAACTCAGAAAGTTATAATCAACCGTTTTCACTGTTGGAGCTTATGTAATCTTTGAATAAGGCCCATGATACATCCGCTGGGGGTGGCGATATACATTACCAGTTTTTGAAACACCTTCCAGAACCATCATTAACAGTTCTTCTGGAAATCTTCAATGATTTATGGATTACTGGTAATGTACCAAAAATTTGGAAAGAAGCAACAGTAATACCAATCCCCAAACCAGGTAAAGATAGCGGAGATCCAACCAACAATAGACCCATAGCACTGACGAGCTGCATGTACAAAACAATAGAACGAATGATCAATTCTCGGCTTGTATGGTATTTGGAAACCAACAATTTAATATCTCCTTTCCAAAGTGGCTTTCGTTATGGTCGTAGCACCAATGATCATCTGGTGAGACTGGAAACATTAATTCGCTACGTTTTTATCAAGAAGGAACATTTAGTAGCGGTGTTCTTTGACTTAGAAAAGGCCTATGACACGACATGGAAGTACGGGATACTAAATGACCTGCACGATCTGGGTCTAAAAGGCCATCTACCCTCTTTCATATCAAACTTTCTTTCAGAGAGAGAATTCAAGTTACGAGTGGGCTCCACCCTCTCTGGTATGCATGAGCAAGAGATGGGTGTGCCCCATGGCAGTATTTTATCTGTGACGTTTTCAACATCAAAATCAATAGCATCACCAAGTGTCTGGCTCCTGGTGTGGAGTGCTCCTTATACGTTGATGACTTTCTAATATTTTATTGATCAAAGCACATGCATACAATTGAAAGACAACTACAGCAAAATATGAACAAGATTCTAATTGGGCCAATACTAAAGGTTTCGATTTCTCGAAATCAGAAACAGTATGTATGCATTTCTGTCAGTTACGAAGATATCATGATGAACCTAAACTCACGATGGACGGAACACCTATTCCAGTTGTTGAGGAAACAAAGTTGTAGGTATTATCTTCGACAGAAAACTGACCTTTATTCCACACCTAAAGAACTTGAAAGCTAAATGCTTGAAATCTCTAGATCTACTTAAAGTAGTAGCGCACACTGACTGGGGTGCTGATAGAAGAGTCATCCTCAGTTTATATAGAACGTTTATTCCCTCCAAACTAGACCATGGCTGTATTGTTTATGGTTCAGCTAGGAAGTCCTATTTGAAGATGTTTGACCCAATTCATCATCAAGGAATAAGACTCGCACTGGGAGCATATAAGACATCCCCGTGTGAAAGCCTTCTCGTTGAAGCGAACGAACCACCTTTATCACATCTCAGAGAAATGCTTTCCTCACAGTATGCTCTCAAATTAAGATCAATCCCTCTGAACCCTGCTTTTTCGGCTGTTTTTCAACCCAAATACAAAACATTATACGAAAATAAACCAAACGCCACACCTACCTTTGTTATTAGAATATCATCCAGCCTTGACAGTACCAAAATTGATCTTTCAAAAATTCAGAAAACGTCCATCTCCGAAACACCTCCATGGCTACTCAAACAATCAAAAGTACTTTACTTTTTACGTTACACGATAAAAAAAAGTCGGTGACAAACCCTTCCATCTTCCACAATTCTTATCATGAACTCCTCACCCAATACGAAAACTACACAAGAAATTATACTGATGGATCAAAGGATGAGGAAAAGGCTTCTGCTGCCTTCGTTAGTGGAAAACACACGACAAAAGTTCGCTTACCAAATGGTACATCAATTTTTTCAGCCGAAATCAGAGCAATAGACCTTGCACTGCAATATATCGAAAACAAACATATTTTAAATAGCATCATCTTCTCCGACTCGCTATCAGTACTTAAGTTACTATACAATAGAAAACTGGAGAACCCATTATTAACCAATATTCTCGTCAAAAATACTGAGCTGAGTACCTCCCACAATATAGTATACTGTTGGTTACCCAGCCTTATTGGCATTAAAGGTAATGAAAAAGCAGATCGCGCTGCTAAAATGGCCCTATCCCTAGAACCATCTGATGTTAAAATAACGTATACTGATTTTAAAACTAGTATCAAAGAATCTTTACGTCTGAAATAGCAGGCCTCATGGAATGATGCAGTCAATAACAAACTTCATACCATCAAGCCAACCCCATGAGAATGGACCCCTTCTTACAGAGTCATCCGTAGGGAGGAGGTAGTCGTTGCAAGAATTCGAATTGGTCATACCTATATAACCCACTCTCACATACTAAAAGGTGAAGACCCACCAGAGTGCATTTCTTGCAATGAACCATTCACTGTTAAGCACTTTATGATGGAGTATTTCGACCTCCAACCTACGCGCGATCAATATTACAATGTGCATGACATGAAGGAACTCTTTGACAAAATAAACGTGACTTGTATTCTTGTATTATATAATTCCTGAAAGAAGCAAACATTTATTATAAGCTATAACTTTTACGCTATCACCTTGAGCAGTTTTATGTAATGTATATACCGTCCCTTATTTTCAATAACTTTTCATCTGTCTTCATTATCATACACCACTTACATTCCCCGTTGATCGGGAAGCTTTATTTATTTATTACCTTTACCATCTTATCGTTTAACTTTCAATTGTGTGGTTTCATATCGCTGGTCGATAGAAACTTTTTACCACATTTAAATATTCCTAGATAAAACCTTTTGTATTGCGCTAAATAGCCTGACAGTGCTGGTGCGCCGTAAAAATACAACCAACCAACCAACCAACCAATCTTCCAATATGGCTGATATTCTCATTGATGACGTTACGCGATAATACACTAAAGGATATGAGTGTTAAGGGGAAAACATCCTCCTGCACCTGGAATGTTGAATGTAATATTTAATCCTACAGGAATTGAAACCGGTGATACATATATATTATGTGTTTTTATCCCATGTACCGTACTACTCGCTCCTCAACGCACGTGTCAATCATTATTAATATTAATATTGTTCTAAAACATTTTAAAGTTTCAGCCCCACCCCAACTGTTGCAAAAATTCCCAAACGTTTTCAGTGGCTTATTTTCTTAGTTGATTAGATACACTTCACCCAAATATAGAAATGCTTCTAAAACTCTTCAACATGGAGCGATTTTTAGTTCAAGCCCTTCCAGCAATAAATAGGCACTAAAGACTTGTGTGCAGTACGAAGTTCAAAGAAAAAGAGATAGAGATAGACTAAACTTTAGACTCATAGACGGGGACGAAAGGCATAGACAGGCAAAATATATCCATGGATACGGTTAAGGCCAGCCACAACAACAACAACAACAACAACAACAACAATAATAATAATAATAATAATAATAATAATAATGATAATAATAATAATAATGATAATAACAATAATACAGTTCGATACATAGAGAGACAAAAGTCTTCAGCTCACACTATAAGCAACAACTACTGTTTACTACTACTACTGCTGCTACTACTGCTACTACTACTACTTGTATTACTATTACTACTACTACTAATAATAATAATTATGATCATTGCAAGACCCATATTGAGGACCCTATAGTTCGTCGTTCGTCTTGAACCTGAGACGGTATTTTAATTGGTTTTGTTCTTAAGTTCATGCAATTGCTGCAAATATTATCTTAAATTCAAAATCAGCTTTTCTCTTACTTCAAGCAAATTAACCCTGAATCTCCTTTACGAAATTGCATTTTCATCAATAATAAATAACCAGTGATATCTGAGTCACAAAACATGCAGTGTTTTTAATACCTCGCGATCGTCACAATAAAACCCATTTTCTTCTCAATCACATCTCCACAGGTAAACCACAGCCAATTCTAGCAGAAAATCTAACTGAGAAAATAAACCCATAACATATAATTCGTGTTCCACCGTACGAACGATACATGTGTGCTACCCTAGCCTAAGAAGTATAATAATATATTAGGAAAATAGAGACAAAAGGAGTGGTTTAGTCTAACATTTAAATATTTTGTTTTATATATTTTAACAACACACGAATTTTATATTCTTTTAATTCTGTGTTTACGGAAATCTTATGATATAACTATATAAAGATATATGCTATATATATATATATATATATATATATATATATATATATATATATATAGAGAGAGAGAGAGAGAGAGAGAGAGAGAGAGAGAGATAAATTAATGAATTTGAAATAAACAAGATTATTCATTTCTCCTTTTAATATCAGTCTCGAATCGTTCACTGTTGTGTTTCAATTTTTCATTTTAATTACAATGTGCTCATTGAGTTTTCGACTAAAAGCTTTATTTTGGGATTACTGCGAATTCATTCAAAGGCATTCTAGATTATATCTTTCTTATATATTACGACTGCTTGTACATTATCTCTTCCAAGACCATTGGCACTTCAGCACATTCATTACTGGAATTCATACTGAATACCCTAAACTTTTGGACTTTTGAAATAGAAACGATATTATTTCCTTGTATCATATGTTCATTCGGTGCGCATCATTTCGTAGAATGAATTGTAAAACGTTTTATGTGCACGAGTATGGTGTCAAATTCATTGATCGTTGAATTACCGTATAAATAAACATCTCATTCACCAAATTGTTCACAATGTCTCCGCTAAATCCAACGCCAGTCCGGCTTCATCGAGTTACACTCGTTATGAGTTAGTGAACTAATAATTAACTAGGTCTTGAATGTACAAAGTCAATAAAGAATACGCAGAATACACTTACGGGGTGGGGTGGGGGGCATCCACGCAGTTACCACGATCCCTAATTTCTTAATTCTTGCCTTAAATTGACCACCGTAATTTAATTCGAACACCAAATAAGGGCGCACATATTTTACTTCCTATCCGACTGTCATATCCCTATACAAGGATTAAAGGGTGGTAGACACAAATTAAAACTTCAATTAACAGTTTATATTATTTTTGAGACGGGTATTCCAGCGCCTTGTTGATATGACAGGGTAGCCAATTGAAGCAGTTTCAGCGATCGTTCATGCGGACGTACCTTTGCTATGCGGTCTATGCCTATTTAACATTGCTGGTTGCGATTGACAGCCTCGACTGAATCTCTATCGGCTATTATCAAGATATGCTTTGACTGTTGTTCCTGTACATAATAGCGATGGCTGTTGATACTTTTCTCCATTATATGATTAAGATTAAGAATTTAGTAAAGTGACATAATCCATTCATAGAATAAATTGTTTTTAGTAGTGTGACATAATCCATTCATTGAATAAATTGTTTGTAGACTTCTAATGCTACCCAATTCACTAAGGCATCGTGAAAGACTTGCACGTTCGTCTGTGAATGGTCGATGAATTTTTAATATTAATTGAAAGAACAAGCATATTAGCTGTTTTTTTTTAACATCATCTGAGGATATAGTTTGTAAATAATCATTTGCACGAATACATATATCCCATAGAGGATGGCACAGTGACAAAGATTTCTCCAAAGTACACCAACATTAATCAGGATAAATATTTGGATTTTGTTATGCAATTAGCCCAAAGATCAAACCCTTTTTCTCTAGCAGTAAATTTCTGGTTGTGCAAATTTGGGTTATCAATAATTTCATCTGTAATTGAAATTAGTACTGTCTTTGTTTCTCCCAATAACTTAAATTTACTACATCTTACTTATCACTGATACACTTGAAAACATACGGATATATATATATATATATATATATATATATATATATATATATATATATATATATATATATATATATACACTCTCTATATCAACAGAGCATTCACCCATACTAACACATACGGATAACAGTGAACGTTGTAGTCAGTAAATAAAATTTATCACTATTGTTACCAGTAGTGCACTTGTTTTGACAATGTTAACTGTTTGTATTGAACCCTTGTATCTATGGTCGTAACAGGTTACTTTTGACCAAATATATATGTTATGTTATGATTCGATTTCAGAACCAATACATGCATTTAATTCACATTCAATGACATTAGATATTTTCATGTAAATATAAAGTCAGATAAATCATGCGTGAGAGGGCACATTGTCCATAATAACCTAGCATTTTGCCTCTATCATTATTGCATAGAATGCCGTATCAGGCATCTTACTGAAACTTATACGAAATATAGCCTGCCTTTCAATTATAAATGTGCAGTGCCAAAACCCACAGCGATTTGTATCCGCAGTTCGGACTTTATTGTGAGTGGAACAAATTATAACTTTCTGATTATATTGTTGCTCTTCTACACACATTTCCTCAATCGAATCACGTATACAGACGATCGAATCACGTATACAGACGATCGAATCACGTATACAGACGATCGAATCACGTATACAGACGATTGAATCACGTATACAGACGATCGAATCACGTATACAGACGATTGATGTTAGATCTAGGAATAAGCACTTTTTTCCTGTTTGTCATAGTTTGGATTCGTGGTTTTAACGCTTGTATAATTTGCGAGCAAGTACCCGGGAAGAACGGTCGACATATCTCACATACCCACGTCAGCCGAGCTAAGATTTGAACTCTAGCGAACAGAGGTGAGATGCGAGTGGTCTGTAAAGGCAAGCGCCTTAGACCACTTGGCCACTAACCCCAACCCCCACCCCGCTTTTTCCCCCGCCATATGTTTGCTACATAGGTGTAAATTTATAATTATTATATGATGTGTCTACCTCGAATTTCTGAATTTAAATCCAGTGGGTTTCTGAATATAGCTATGTATAGGATTTCACTTGACTAGCTTGTTAGTATCCATGTACTTCAAGTCCTTTCCTTCAATCTCGTTAAATTTTTTTTTTTTTTTTTTTGGTTGGGGTAGGGTGGGGGGTGCGCAAGGCCAGGTGATTTAGAGCCCTGGTGCATACGAGTCAGGATATGTGTGCCTTTACTCACAGCAATTATTCGATTCTGGATTCAGACGAATTATAACTCTCTATCAGGTTTGATTACATTAGTTTTATGACATGTACGGTCGATATTGTTCCGGGGAAAGCTCTCAAGGCCGTGTGAATTAGAACAGTAGTACATGCTACTCTGTGTATTGTTTCGATTCCTGCATGAACGAATTATAATTCTCGAGCCTGATAAATTAAATTGTTGTGAGCTTCGATTATGCAGACGGCGAGTATCCGGATTATTAACTCCTACGGTTCACGGATGAATCCCGTAACATTTTTGCTTATTACATGTATATATATATAAATAAAATCAATTTAGTTATAACGACGCAAACATTGAACAGAGTAGCAATTAAAAATTCCATCAAGCACAACCAAATATATTTTCATACAAGTAGAAATCCAATGGTATTATGGATAACTAAATTATCTTCAGTGACCTAAAAATACACGTAATTAAGGGAGAAGTGGGGAGAAACAAATATATTGTAGGGAAAGTTCACATTCTTATACACGATTTACGCAGAGTTAGTACTGCTATGGCGAAATGTAATTTCTCATACAGAAATCATATGTGCACCATCCATGATTAAAACCCAAGAAATGTCCTGTCAGAGGCATTCTGCAGTCAAAGCTATTAAATTCACATTCAGTCAACGATATTTGGTGGCGCACCGGGTGATACATAGTAAATCACCAACCAACACGTAGGCAAATATAATCCGCATCAAATTTAGACTTGACTAATACCCTTTCACACCTGTTTTCACCAACCCACAAATAAGATAG
This sequence comes from Megalonaias nervosa, assembly GCA_016617855.1. Classification (NCBI taxonomy): domain Eukaryota; kingdom Metazoa; phylum Mollusca; class Bivalvia; order Unionida; family Unionidae; genus Megalonaias; species Megalonaias nervosa. The sequence continues at coordinate 133,220 of JAECUM010002556.1, forward strand.
TCGTTGAACACACCTAATATTATGTTGCTCCATTCCATTGATCTTAGTTGGCTATAAAGTATGTAATCAAAGTACCTTAATACTATTATTATTGTTTCTTTCTCCATATTCTGATCTTAAAGTCAGATGTATATTAAACATTGATATTACCTAATGACCTTATTACCAATACCTATATAGTCAAACTTCTTTCATATATTTTTACAAACAAAGAGTTATTTAGCATAAGTATTTGTCCACTCATTTAGTAATTAACTTCAGCTGGACAGACAGACATAGAGACATATATATTCATCATAGACAGAATAATGATAAAACACTAGATACAATTAAACAGGGCAATTATACTTGTTTCAATGCCTTCATACCCTGGAATAGTTTGTGACGTATCTGCTTGTTGATTTTCAAAAGATCTTTTCTTCTACATTAAGATAAAAACCGAATTGTACTAGTCTGTCAAAGCAATCATCACAGAAGCCATGAAACGAGCCGCTGATAATAGAGGACCCGTTGTTATTTAGCAGGCGTAAAGCTTGACCTCGCAACAAAGCGATATCATATTTCTTCAGAAAATTATTTACCCCGTTTGCTGACAAAACACAAGGATGTTTTGAATTATCGTAAATTTACCTTTACAAACAAAATGCATTCACTGTCAAGTATTTGTAGGGAAACATATTTACCGATTCTTACTTATTATCACGTTTGATTTTGTAACCTTTCAAAGAGGACAAAAATGAAACAGTTAAACTATGGGTAATCCAGGTGGAAAATGACCGATGTACCATGGAAATGCCGCATCTTTGGTAATTTACTGTTTTAAATCATGTTTTGTTGCTTTGATTCTGTGTTGAAATTGGCATGCTTAATGCAATTTTTGCAAAGCTTTGAGGCATCCTTGAATATTTGTTTCAAAGTAAATCTTTTGCAGATGTAGATCATACAAAGCGATAGATTAGTAGGGTACTGTATGTTTTTTTTTAATTAATAAGCATTACAATGCTACTGTTAAAAGTCAGTAAATTGACCAGGAAAACAAATTCCAAATATGTATCTATACTACAGTTTCTTCCTTGTTTCACCAAGTGTCGCATGTGTCTATTTTTACCTGGTTTACAAAGGTTATTCATTAGTAAACGAATATTTAGCGACATTTTGGTTGTCGAGTTGGGGGGTGGGGTGGGTGGTTTAGCGAAAAGGCTGCTGATAATACAAGAGTAATCATCAGAATCTTGGAGCCACGGCTACTCAGTTGCCACGACCTTCTCCATGCTAACTAACGCCGTAAACTTGCCCCTTGTTGCTTGATCATATTACAAAAGAACGACTCACGTATGATTACTTCCTATTATAGAGTAAAATCCGTATGCCTGGATTGGAGTACAGCAGACATGAATTTAAATCAATTTTAAGTTTGTCAACCATAAGGGCATCCATACACTTTGCGGAGAAGATAGGGAGACCGTTTTACGTAGTTTCAGCGACAGTCATGAGTAAGATCTTTGTGATGTAGTCCACACCCTATTATGCCTTTCGAGCTAGGATTTACACCATGAACACAAATCTAATAATTTTCAGTTATCTATAGATTTTGATTCATTAATTGCGGTGGAGGGGGATAGGGGATAGAGGGATTAAAAACCAATATCTTAGACAATTTGAAGAAACGCTGTGAAAACGTTGTGATTTCCGTGTAAATGCTAAAAAAAATCCGATCAACTTTTTCATAAATATAAAATGCTATTTGTACCTTTTTTAATGCTCCTAGTCGTCTTTGTGTGCACCTCAAGCGGAGTCCCTCTTGTTTGGTTAGCACTGAGTAGAAATCCCGTTTCTAGTTACATATTTCAAACTATAAAATCACCGGATGCAAACTCTAACAAGACTGTTCAACGAATGAAGGTAATAACTACCTTGTCCATGTGATATTGAGATCTATCCGTTAACCTTATGAACATATACAGCTGTAACTTCCTCGTTCTGAATTTTTCATGCGGAACACTTCAGCATAATAGTATGAATTTAATTGTTTCACTCACTACTTTTAGATCTTATTACGCAGTCACCTTTTCAATAACACAGTATATGTCTTTTTAATAGGACGTTTAAAACAAACAATCTCTCTGAAGTGAAACATATTTAATCATCATTTATATGTATCTGAAGACGGTTGTAAAATTACAGTTTACTCAACTTTTGTTGATGGTATTAGGTGCATGGTATTTGTTGGACAACCAAGTTTGAGAGGTGAACCTACATTCAGAGGTACAAAAGCCAGTCTGGCCTTTTCCCATGGGTGTCTGCTATTGACAGGTTTGACTGAATTGGATTTATTAAATCCTACTAGACTGTTAATATTACACATGATACCAATAGGTGTTGCCTTGCTTTTCTCTGTCATTATTAATATTACACATGATAACAATAGGTGTTGCCTTGCTTTTCCCTGTCATTATCCTGAATATAAGACTCGTAATTTAATTACTTGAATAACCCCATACCACCACCATACTTTCAAACGTGTCAATGGACTCCAGTGATGTGTTTGTAGACGTTAAAGCTTCATGTTATACGCAATAGGCTTTCGTCTGTGGAATTATGAAAGACATGTACATTCCAACCTGCAAGGTTGATTTGAGTATATAATATTAACTGACCTGTCTTTTATATTCAGCTGAATATGCAACTAGTAACATAATGCAATCACGTAACTCTTTGAAGTTGGTCATGACCACAAATAAATATATCCCATACAGGATGCATAGTTACAAAATTTAACCATACTACACCAAAATTAAATATAATGAATAGTTTTAGCTGAGTATGCGTTTTAGTAGAAAACACAACAAATTTCATTTATATCGCTATACATTCCTGGTTTAAAAACAAACAGTACTGCAGGCAATGAGCTTTAACAATTTCTACCTTTGGATATTTGGATATCTTTTACATATATTTTCTACTTCCTGATAAAAGCATGGTGGGTTTATTCTCACGAGGGATCCTTCACCTGATGGAAGCAAATTGAGCACACTGATTCCAGTTATAAGACTCGATTAGTTCAACAGAAAAATTCAAATAAAGACCTAAGTTATTTATCACTGTTTTATTCACCTGGAATGAGACTGATCTCTAGGATTACTGCCTAAATCCTAATGAGGCTGATCTTTAGGATTACTGCCAATATCCTAATGAGACTGCTCTCTAGGATTACTGCCTATATCCTAATGAAACTGATCTCTAGGATTACTACCTATATCCTAATGAGACTGATCTCTAGGATTACTGCCTATATCCTAATGAGACTGATCTCTATGATTACTGCCTATATCCTTATGAGACTGATCTATAGTATTATTGCCTATATCCTAATGGAACTGATCTCGAGGATTACTGCATGTATCCTAATGAGGCTGATCTCGAGGTTTACTGTCTATATCCTAATGAGGCTGATCACGAGGATTACTGCCTATATCCTAATGAGACTGATCTATAGGATTATTGCCTATATCCTATTGTGACTGATATCGAGGATTACTGCATGTATCCTAATGAGGCTGATCTCGAGGTTTACTGTCTATGTCCTAATGAGGGTGATCAGGAGGATTACTGCCTATATCTAATGAGACTGATCTATAGGATTATTGCCTATATCCTAATGAGGCTGATCTCGAGGTTTCCTGTCTACTACCTAATGAGGCTAATCTCGAAGAGTACTGTTTACTGCCCAGTTTGTAACGTTTTCAGTTGAGTACGTATTCGCCAAAAGAGTGCTAAGGTATGAATGCGGTGAAGATAAGTAAAGTAAGAAGATGGTTATAAAAGCATATACAGACCCCAGAAGACTGAGGAATTTGATTGAAGTATCTTTGCAGCTCCGGTGGCTAGTGGTTAGTGTCGGAACCCCGGCCGAGTCATACCAAAGACTTATAAAAATAGTACTAACAGCTTCCTCGCTTGGCGCTCAGGATTAAGAGGTTAGTGTTAGGACTGGCCGGCTTGGTGTCAGGATAATGTGACTGGGTTGGATGCCCCAGTTCTAGACATCACTATCACCTGTCACACTGCAGACATCGTAGAGATATGACTGAAAAATGGTTAAAGCTACGTCAAAAATCCAACACACACAGATTAAAGTATCTTAGTTATGATTGTATTGTTTCTACCTTGTCTGCTCCCAAGCATGTCTAATGTATGCAAAACTTTAATATTTACTTAACTACTGATACATATACAGTCTAACATACAATTCTACTTTCTATCATCCTGACGACCGATTATCCCAAAGAAATGTATGTTCTCTGATGGGTCCCGATCACCGACGTTTAACTGCACAGCTTGAGTGGAAATAATAATCACTCAAATGTATTGCTATGCATGTAGGTCTCTTATCTTTGCATTTAATTATGTGGCATAAATTATTTCTCCACTCTTTTATTCTGAAACTCGGTTGAACAGAGAGATGGATATACAGGACAAACAGACAGAAATACAAAGCTGTAAATTCATCATACATAGAATAATGTTATATTTATTATATCGAAACAAATTACCCAGTTTAGAGACACACTTTGTGCATTGGAACTCTGGTAACTTTATCCCCATTATAACAAATTACATACACTGTCTAGTACTTATTATAGCAGTTAAAATTCAATCTTTAATGTGGTTTAAAACATTATCTGTATCTTTTATGATATACTGAAATTATTGAATTATGTTCATATTCTTCACTTGGAAATAATCGCTAATTTAAGCTCCTATATTTAATATTTATCTGTTGCTGTCTGAATTCCACATGGAATTATGGGAAGGAACTTGCTAGAAAATAATCACATGTCATTTCGCGAGAGGTGAGCAGTAGAACAATCAAGAATGAAGAAGATCTCCTTAGTTAAAACATATTTTGAATTTCCTCGCAAGGCTTTTTAAAAGTCCTATTGTTCCATGTTTAAAGTCTTACATAAAATATAAATACACCAACTGTGTTACGAATCATTCTTTTGAAAATGAATGCTTAGATATTTTCCTGCTCTAATACAAAAAATACTTTTGGAATACGTCCAGATGACCTATATTTCTTGTTAAGCTACAAGTAAATCAAGAGCTGAGTATAGCTTGTTGTTTAAATGATATTTATTGCGTCGCTCAAACTGGAATAAAAATTGCTCTCAAGTGACGATTTCAGTATTACATTTGTGCCTCAAATGTCTTGCAACAAAAAGAAAATTTAGATTTGCATTTTTCACGGGCTGTTAGCAGGCAGTGTTTAATACGATTTTACAGTTGAAGGACAAAACTGAAATGGTGCATTGCTTGTTATACTCTTTCAAATTAAATGCTTTTTATTGATCTGCTTTTATGGTTGATTCATGGCAATAGCCATTAAATAAGGTACGTAACGATCCGCTTGACGACGGCACCTAACCATTCATCAAAATATTTGCAACACGATATACAAAAGTCAATACTTTAACTCAGTCTCTCTATATTACATTTATCTTTATAAATATAAGCAGATGTGACTTGCCACTCTTACAAGGGTCGAAAAACATTTAGCGCAGGTATATAAAGTTGCATAAATGGATATTGTTGAATGTAATTTATAGCTTTGCTTTTTATGGATATTGTACACAGTGGTAGTGGTGGGGGAGACAAGGAGAGACAACACGGCCAAGCTATACAGTCATCATAGAGAGAATAATAACAAGCTTGTGCCTGTTAACAGTAGATAAAGTAAAATTGCATTATTACTCTTTTCCATATTTCCCCACTCTTATAAACTTTGATACATGTCATCGCGTTTATTATGAAAACAACCTTTATATTACCCTTACATCAACTCAAAACAATCAGTTTAGCTCCTTAAACATACACGATATCTGTAATTATCTTTATATTCCATAACAGACGTATGGGGTATGTATGACCTTGAGCTATTTTAAGGTAGCTATATAAGCAGAGATACACAAAAAAATATTTCAATTCAAACGTATTCACCGGGCAAATAAGGTGTCTCTAACCGCTAAACCTCTTATGTTCTATCAAGGTTGAAGAAAACAGTCTGTTAACAAACAATAAAATACATTAACGGAATAAATTACACAGTTTAGAGACAAGACTATGTGCATTTGGTCTTCAGTAATTTAATCCAACCAAACAACTGCACGCACTGCTCGTATTACTCTATTATTTATGTATATATACATGTATTGTGATGTGATGTGATTTTAGATTTTTAACGTAGCTTTAACAATTTTTCAGTCATATTGCTACGATGCCTGCAGTGTGACAGTTTATAGTGATGTCTAGCACTGGGGCATCATGCCGCAGACATGTGACATGATGTCCCACCCAGTCACATTATCCTGACACCAGGCCGACCAGTCCTAACACTAACCTCTTAATGCTGAGAGCCAAGCAAGGCAGCTGTTAGTACCATTTTGTAAAATCTTTGGTATGACTCGGCCGGGGTTCGAACCCGCGACCACCCGCATCCGAGGCGGACGCTCTAACCAATAGGCCACCGGAGCGGTTGAAATGTATTGTAAAACAAGTTATCCTCCCAAGAAAGATAAGACTTAGTGTTATAGAAAATAATGCTGTGCACTGACCAGCAAATATCCCCATAGTCATTTCACTAAAGTATCTTGCGGTGTCATTGAATAAAATCAATATTTGTTGTTCTTGTTGTTTTTGTGGTAAATAGTCTTTCATTTTCACTCATGTCAGACAAACGTCGTGAATATGTTTCAGTAATGAACATGTTTTGCTATCGAAGGCATGCATACTATAGAATTGATTAAACTCCGCTTATAATCTTTAGTGGAAATAAGCGCTCGCGAAATATCCTCCATTTTCTATTGCTATTTTAATACCGCTGGGAATTATGGGAAAGGACTTCACACAAAAAGCATATGATGCTGTCAACTGTGAGAGGTAAGACAAGCTAGAATAACTCATTGGTACAAATTCTAAAATTGTATACCAGCCACTGAAAAGTCATCGTAGCTTATATCAAAATTCAAAGATAAAACAAAAATGCACCAAATCGGTTTCATATCATTATATCCTAGCAAATGAAATGCCTATACAATGTACTGCTCTATTACGATGCTACTCTTCAAACAAATCCAGATGACATCAAATTCCCCTTGCCTTAATTGTGTTTTTGTGTCTGACCTTCCTTCATTATGTCTCCGTCGTAATCTCCACCCCACCCCCACCTCACGCTTCAAGGTAATCAACTACGGGTAAACTAACAGTTGCATATGGCTGGTCGTTTTAATCATATTTACTGCGTTACAAAATTGTCTCTCAAATGACTAATAATGTTTATCTCTCAAATGTATTGGAACAAGGTAGACGACCTGGATGTTTCAACAGATGACAATCTGAATTTGTAAAAGTTTGTTTAACAACGGTTTTACAATCGATGTATGATGATGTGTACGTAAAGATAAATAATGTTTCACACGCCCTTTCCGCGGAGAAACGTCTGCAGACGTCCATGATTTGTAAGTATATTACCACCGTCATAGGTTGGTCATGGATTGGAGATCCATCTTCAGCAAACCATATAAACAAAGAAGATATGTAACATAAATAATTTGTCATTCCCATAGAAACGTGATACATACACAATATATAAACTGTTTTCCACAGGTATAATGAAAAAGAGAGAGATTTGGTATGCAAGAAATGTACCAAGATGTTTAAAACACAAATCATTACCAAACAAAAAATTAGGTGCGAACTCCACTTTTCATGGAATACACTCTATTTAAAGTTTTCAAAGGCACTACATTTTCGTTTCGTAAATCGAGTCTATCCAAAGTTTAAAATGACAAATATGTGAATGTTTTTGATCTATTGAAAAACCTAAATATTCATTCCTTTACACAGAGTAAAACAAAATTCGAAGTTAAGTTTGCTTTTATGTAAGCTAATATTCCAAATATTATTCACAGTTCAGATTTAAATTATGAATACTGTTATGTTTATCTATATTGTTTGCTTAATTTTTGTCCATGATTAAGGGCTATGACTACCTGACTTTTGTCATAGTTCTAAGAAGTAAACAAGGTGTTTAGTTGAAATTGAGGTCAAGACCTGACCTTGTTTAAAAGGTAGTTGGCTTTTCCGCAAAAAATCAATTGCGTAGCAGGTCAAGATATATTTTGTATATAAAGGGGATTTCGTAAAAAATATTCATTCCTGTTTTATGATCAGTCTTTGAAATCATTTATATTTGTGTTCAGATATAATTATAGATAAATTATGTATTTAAATTGTTCATTGGAATTACAAAGTAAGTGTTCATTGGCTGTTTTGGGACAAAAACACTACCATTAGATTACTGAGACTTCATTCGAAGATGTTCTTGATTGTGTTATCGTGGTACATCAGGTCATTCCAGACTATTGGAATTCATTCGCAACATTCTATACTTTTGGACTTGTGACCGGACATTTATGATTAGCTGGAATTTAATTCATAGTACTGTGTCTCTTAACTTTTCACTTTGTATCTTATAGAAATACATTATTTGCTGATTGTACTAAACTTCTTGGTTTCGCTTTTTGCTATATATTATATTATCGTGTGCAGTGCGTCCTCAGTCATTTTACACCGTCATCATCAGCAACATCCAATGCCTGCAGTCCACCGGGGAACTTTGTCAGTGGACAGTTGTTCGCAGTGTGTGACATGGTCTGAAGAGCTCCACAGCAACAGGAAGAGTTAGCGGCCTGGCTCCATCAGACAAAGTTGACTGCAAAACGACCCTGTCCTGTCCGAAAGCGGTTCAGTTTGGTCCACAGATGACGTGGAAGGTTGAAGCCAGGAGGACAGACAGATGGCTCAGCTATGAGGAAGCGGTTTACAACATTTGTTGAAGACCACTCAACGCTTCATGCCGAAATAGCTGTCATGTCGTCCGGCAACGGACCAAACCAGATTGGGCGTCTCGAAGTCAAGCGGACTGCTGGATGTGAGATGATGTCCATGTACAGTGGAAGTTTCTCACTGGCATAAACCTTCGCCAACATTTTTGTGGTTGCTTCCTGTGGACGCAGATGTGGAGGAGGAATATTGCTAAGTACTGGCAGCCATGGTAAAGGAATAGGAAGTAGTGTTCCAGAGATTATGCGCATTGCTGTGTTGAGCTGAACATCAGTTAGCTTAGTATGGGATGATCGAGCCCAGACAAGAGTGCAATACTCGGCTGTCGAATAACAGAGGGTCAGTGCTGATGTCTTGAGTGTCTGAGCACTAGCGCCCCAGGTTGAGCCAGCCAGTTTGCGGAGTAGGTTGTTTCTAGTGCTAAGTTTTGCTGAAGTTTTCTTCAGGTGGTTGTAGAATGTCATTGATCTGTTCAGAGTCACACCAAGGTATGTTAGTGTCGGGTCGTGTTTTATTTGCTGCCCAATGAGAAGGATGCAAAGCTCATGGTTCGCATTTGCATTATTAAGGTGGAAAACGCTGGAGACTGCCTTTGTTAGGCTTAGCTGTAGACGCCATTTCTTGAAGAAGTCCGTCATATCCTCCAGGTCCTTGTTTAGTACCCCCTCAAGCTCAGCAAACGAGCGACTTTGAGTTCCGAGAGCAATGTCATCTGCATACGTGAACTTGCGCGACTGCGTTACGGGTACGTCATTGATATAGACATTGAACAAACTTGGCGAAAGAAGAGACCCTTGCGGGAGTCCATTAGTCTGACGCCTCCACGAGATGCAGCTTTCTCTGATGTGCACTCTGAAGCGCCTGTTGCGAAGGAAAAGTTTAATAGTCTCAACTATCCAGCGCGGCAATATTCTGGAAATTTTCGATAGCAGCCCTGCATGCCAGACCGTGTCATATGCCGCTGCTAGATCTAGAAAAACAACTTCATTTTTAAGGTTCCTCTGAAACCCGTTTCCAACATATGTAGTCAGGGAAAGGACTTGATCGCAAGTGCTACGGCCATGCCTGAAGCCTGCCTGCTCAACATCTATGATATTATCCAAGTCGGAACGAATTCTTTGGAGAATCAGGCGCTCCAATACCTTAAAACCGACTGAAAGCAAGGAGATCGGCCGATAACTTGCCGCATTGTTGGGATCTTTGCCAGGCTTTAGTATCGCAATAATCTTTGCCTGTTGCCACAAAGTCGGCATGCACTTTTGCCTAACAACCCGGGTGTAAAAAGCAGCAAGCCATTCTTTTGCCTTCGGACCAAAATGCTTCAGGAACTCAGGCAGGATGTTATCATATCCTGCTGCTTTGCCTGATTTGATGCTGCATAGCACCGTTTCAAGTTCTATTGTTGCAAATGCCTCTGGAGTATTTTGACCTAGTTCATCTGACTTCTGACAGCAGTATTGTCGCCACTCATCTCGTACTTGACGTTGGTGTTGTTTCTTCAGGGGTGCTTTTGCCAGTTGAAATAAATCGCTAGCTACAGCATTTGTCTTGACAACAGGGTGAGCTTGAACTGGTGTTAGCTGAGCGGTGCCAAGTCCTCGAATCAAGCTCCAGCATTTCCGGCTGGAGCGCGTAAAGATGAGTGATCCTGCAGTTTCCTCCCAGCGAGTGCACCTGGCAGTGTCCAGGGAATCGATCAAGTGATCTGCTACGTCTGGGTCTCCAGATGCTTCATATTCCTTGAGATGAGCCTGACATTCTTCATCCAAACAGGGTGTATAGACTGGACGACGACCACGAGGGATAGACTGTGGCTGCCTTGAATATGGCTCTTTGGTAGCAGTGGTAGGATTCCTTGATTGGGATGCAGCGGGATGGTATGGTGACTATGCTACGCTCCAGTATGTCAGCGTACTTCGTCCAGTCTGCTTTGCGGAAGTTGCAGCGCCGCTGTTAAGAACTGTGTATAGACGGCAGCTGAAGTCCAATTGACTGTGTGGGAAGTCATCTAGAACAGTTTGGCTGACTGGCTGAGGATGGTCACCAATAGAGTTGACCCAGCAGAGGTCCCGTGAATAGTCCTTTTGCCATCTTGCAGAATGAAAGGTCCCACGTTGCTTGAAGTCTTGGGTCAGAAGGAGGTCATTGTTCATTGCCCACTCTACCAAGTGTTCCCCGTCTTCATCGGAGTGTGAGTAGCCCCAGTCAGGGTGATGACTGTTGAAGTCGCCAATATAGACGGCTGGGTGTTCAAGATTTCGAAGCATATTGTTGTCCCAGTGGGTACTAGGCGGTTTGTAGACATTAGCAATCTTGTACCCTCCAACCAGGACCACATCGCAGAATATGGTAGAGGAAATTGGAGAGACATCAGTAATGTCAAAGCGTGCATATGAAGCACGGCAGAATTTGGGGTCAGGAGTTCATGAAATAAGATCAAAGCCTCCAGTGGTATATCGTGCTACCACCTGGTCTGCTACATGAGTCGCTTACAGACAGATTATGTCAACATTATGACGGTGGGCTGTAGTGCTGATGATGGTTCGTTTGGCTGCTGAGAGACCCTCGACGTTAAGTTGTAAAACTCGTAGGGCAGGTCCAATGGCTTGAAAGTCAGCGGACATTGGAGCGTGGGGGGCTGCTCTTGATTGTGGCACGTAACCGGGATTCATTGCTGAATTTGGTTTGGAAGTTGGATCCTTTGTTTCCACAGCCTTGGCCGGAGCCTTAGCTGAATACTGACGAGGAGCGCGACGTGAACGCGGATCCATGCTCCCTTTCGCTTTTTGCTGTTACATAGTTTAAGACCATGAGTCGTAAAAATACGTGTATACTTGCTCTCTATCCACCTAAACCATCTTTGAATAGAGAGGTTACAACATGTCAAAGATCTACAATATTTTCAGGATCAGTTTTAGAAAAAGGAACAATTGTTACCATCAGAAATGACAAACTTAGAAATATATTTATTGACACAGCTATTTGCAAAAGCCCAATATGAAGCCTTCTAAAGTTTGTGGACATGATAAGAATAAATATATATTATATATATATATATATATATATATATATATATATATATATATATATATATATATATATATATATATATATAATTTCTCTATCTGTATGTTCTATCTTTCCAGAAAAAGAACCCAATTCTCCTTGAAAGAGTTAGAACCAGGACACAAATCATTTCATATATTTGTAAAGTGTTTATGGCCTCATAAAGGATAATTCAACCTTTCACATTAGAGATTTCCCTCTCATTTAATTTTGGAATATTAGTTGTATAAAATAATGTAATATAGCACAATATGATCTACTTGTCCTTTATAATTGTATAACACTTCAAGGAAACATCTGCATTTACTGTATCCTCTTGCCTAGATAATGTGCCGTCACGTTGAATTAAATTGGACATCAGTTTACTTACAAAGTATTGTTTACTTCTAATTTTCACATGTAATTTGCGCCATTTTCCCATTCTTCCTTTCATCAACCTCACGTTTTAGCTTTAAACGTTCATATTTTCCTGTTTGATTACCAACAACTCGCTTTCTACTTTGATATTTTATCATTACTTACATAAATATTATTATTTAGTACACCTCTTTCTTGTCTTAATATGTTGTCTCTTCTATTTCATAGTGTACCTTTTAAAGCGGAGTAGGAAATATTGTAACCTTGTTGTCCATCAGCAAAAGATCAGCAATTGATTATTACTATTAACTTGGAACTAAGAATACGAAGTTTCATTCTGTTAAATTCATTTATGTTAGCGTACTTTGTTCTATCTATTGCAGGTTTTAATATGATACTAACAATATTAATATAATACGAAGATTTTGAAAGAGAATTGTTAAATTTCCAATCAGACCTATCTCTCCAATGATTTAAAATCTATGTATTTTATTTAGGGCTGCGAGATTTCTTTTAAAACCTATTGTAAGATATCGTTATAATAAATATTGCATCTGGTCGGAAATTTTATATAGTAAGCACATAAAAATAGGCACCTCTGTTTATTCTTCGTTTTTTTGTATTTGTAAGTGTTCAAGCTGGAAAAAGTTTAAAATGCACAGTAACATGACGTTTACAGCCGACAGTATGATTTATGTTACTGCTGAGTCAGAGTCATCCAACAATAATTGTTGAAAATAAATTACGTTGAATGAGCTAAACATATATTATACCATTGAACGACGGGATTATACAATTAAGGAATAAAACTACTATTCTCACCTTGAAGGCACTACCGAGGTGCAGTGCGAAGTGTGAAAACCTTATTGCAAGTGGGGTAGACAGTAATAGGGTAGACAACTGGGGTAGACAGTAATAGGAAGACACAAAATACCAAATGAAATAGCATATACATGTATACATGACTATCGAGATGAACCATTACAACTTTTGAAAGGCAGTGAAGTGAACATATCTGGCAAGAAGTGGAGACGATAGGCTCTCGAAACATCTCTTTCATTGATGAAAAAACTTTTGTCGTCAGATTGTATCTGGCATACAGTTCGGTGTAAAATTGTGTTTATGGGAAACGTATGTGCCACTAACGCTTAGATGGGCACAGCAACAATGAATTGTATTGTTTAGTAGGAAAAACTCCTGGAATGCGAAATTTCAGTATTTGTATTTTATATGACGCCACTATATCCTAACACGAATTTTGCACTGGATATTTCGTCACAAAACTTTCTCAAAATTTGCAACTCACCACCCTACCATTTTGTTAACCTGGCATCCAATAATATCAATGACGCATGTAACATTGGCATCAATTGATAACGATGACACCTGTTTCATTGCCATAACCTAATATCAAAGACAGCTGTAATGAATGTTAATATTATAAGCACCGAGTTTTAATATAAGCTGGGCATTTTGTAATGCAATACGTACGGTTCTGCATGTGATAATGTCATACAGTCAGTACAGTCTTGCATGTGATACTGTGCACTCCGTACCGTACTGCCTGTGATATTTTGATACAGTTCTTACAGTCGTGTATGTGATATTGTGAGCCAGTCAGTACAGTCTTGCATTTGTTATTGTGGTACAATCTGTACAGTCTTTCATGTGATAATTTGATACAGTCGGTACAGTCATGCGTGTGATATAGTGATCGTCAGTACATTCGTGAATTTGTACTGTCCTTGAACTCCGTCTTGACCGGTAAAACCAGACTGGTGAAAATAGGTCTCATGGCTCTAGTGTCTAAAATGATTGAATTGTGATGTTACTTCATAATTCATTTGATATAGTCTGATAGTAATTCAAATATCCTTTTGTTATGGTATTGCCGTATGTGTCCATCGATCAAGTTGGTTGCCTACATCTGCAGACCTGCAGACATGTATACTGCCCTCAAACTGGTTTTCTTCTTTGAAGTAGTAAAAATAAAACAATGAACTAAAAAAAATATACATTGAAAGAAGTATTAGGCTGTGTCCCCCACTATTTAAATACATAGGTTCAAATTTATGCGCAGATCTGAACAGTTCAGTAACAAACATCAAAGCTACTATATATCTATAAAAAAAGAACAAGAAGCAGTAACAGAAAACCCTAACAAAAATAAAAATCCAACAAAAAAACCAACAAAAATTAAGCAAAATAAACATACTCTTGATTAGCCTGAACGACCTAATGTTTCCTATCCGTAGAAGAAAGAGAAAGAAAAATGTGGAATTTTTCCTCGGCTGTGCATGTAGCACAATGCTTGTCGAAAAACCATTTCTTGAGCATGATCTTTGTTTTAAATTAAATAAAGGTTATATCTAGCGTACTTTGGTAACGATCTATATTGGATATTCAATTTGACGTACAGAGAACATCTACCGGGCAGCTGTCAGTGTAGCTCATAATAATTTCTCACCCATGCGACAGAGAAATCTAGCTGTTTTGCTAACCTTACTTTTCTTATCTCATTCTAGTCATCTCAGATCAGTCGTCTCAGTCAAGGTGTCCACGCGCTCAAAACTACTTTAAAAAAAGAAAACCTTGTTGTCTTCTGCTGTGCCTGACGTAGTTGTTCTAACATCAAACAACAAAAACAATAACAAATATATAACAAAAAACATAGTAACTTTAGGTCAATCAATCTTTGAGAACACACCATACAAAACATTTCATGAGAGACAAACACACACACGCACACGATGTTGAGCTATTTGGTACTTTGCTAATTCGTTTCGCACAGTATGGTTAGTTTTATTCTATCTGCAGGCCTAACTCAGTACTTTTTCTGGTCAGCGTCATTAAATGTAGCTAAAGCTACCTAACTAGTTGTAAGTACTTCGTGTGAAACAAATGATAGACTGTTAGCTACATTTAATGACGCTGACCTGTAAATTGACTGTGCTACAGATAGGATAAACTTTTCAATGTTGTGTGGAATGAACTATGACAGAAAACACTGATCCATGCACATAGACTTGGCCTATATACTTCATAGCTTCGTGGAGAGACAAATAATATAACCTCCTGACTGGAATTTCCTTGTTTTGGTCCAAAACCCAACAAAGATTATATTAATCAAGGGACGCTCAGGCTATACACATTACCGGCCACAAAAATTCCAACTCTCAACTACAGAACACTTAGTAACAGCGAGAAATGTGTTATGTAAAACATGCTTTATTCTAATTTTGTTAAGCATCTCCATTGTGTCCCAGTTGAATCAAACATATACCTACAATCTTTAATGACAAATAATGCACTTACCAGCCGGAAGGAATCATTTATCCGTCCACACATTAATCCATAAGCAAATTTCACTGTAGCACTTGCCATATTTCCAAGACAGAAAAACAAATTTTCAAAGAAACCGTGAACTTGAAAGTTCAGCACATGGTTATCCGCTAAGGTCCGTATTTGGAGGGTCTTTCATACACCGGGGTAATTTTACAATCAATATTAATTACAACACAAGTATGTCAAAAACAGTTTCACCTTCTCCAAAGAAAAGGCGATTTATATACAATAGTGACACAGATCTCTAATTGCCCATGAATAGTCTAATGCAGCATGTTACTATTCGTTACAGCTTGTGCTAAATGTAACTACAGTAGAGCTGAGTACCCAATATCGTTTCATTATTTACAATATAACTTTTCAAAATTGGAACTGATGAAAATGAAACATTTGCTTGTAATAAATATTAATTATTTATTGTTAATTTCATATAACATCCATAAATTAAATGTGATAATACCTCACTACTATGCTAGGTTTTATGTTGTTAATTTTCTTTGCTTACGCCTATAAACTGTGTACATCGGATGCAACGGTCACACCACATCCCTCATTAACATATAATCATGAAACCAAACAAAATATTGTGTACGCTTGGCTGAAATCAGTAATAATCATGCCTCATTTTAAAGAAACTTATTTGTGTCTCCCTTTAAGCTAATGTTAGTGGACTATAAAATAAATTCGAAGAACTTAGTTTTAATATCAAACATGAATCGGACAGAACAACATGCGAACGTCTTCTCAAACTCATTTGAATCAAATAAGTATGCCTTAGAACTCTTTTATGAAAATTATACTAAATCTTGCAGCTTTTAATAGCCGCTGAAGAACAAAGTAACTATGAAAGAAGACAGGCTTATCTTATGGGCTTAGTACTGAATTAATATTAAAGATATGGAAGCAAACTTGCCTATTCAGAATGATTTGTGGGTCACCTTTTTTGATTGGGAAGCAAATAATTAAACATTAAACATGAAGTCCCACGAAAAGCTTGATTTTTGCTTCTTTTGCTGCTTGTTTTCACCATCCTCATAAGCACAAGGAAAATTACACACAAAAATAAAATAACGTATCTTACTTTTAAAAACTTATTTTTGGTCGTTGTTTTATTTGTATGCGCAATTAAATATTATATATGGCTGTAGCACTCTTTTGCTTAGGCAGCACAATCAATATTATTGCATCTGACAATGTTTCTGACTGTGCCATCAATAGAAAAACAAAAGAGTATGATGAATAATAATTTTGTATCTCCTAGTTATACTTTTAAACAATAATATTCTACAAATGAGGCAAACTAATTTCTAAATGTTATTTGACAAGCTGGTGTAATACTATTGCCAGCAGTTTGTCATTACAGATTTCCATTGACAAAATAATTTCTTGCCGTGTGACACGTCTTGTACTCAGTAGCAAAAAGTATTTACATAATTCGGTTTCAGTGAAGCCATTTGGTTTTTACATAAACGGATTCATGAACTAAGTCAGATCAACTGAAGTGCTTTGTTGCTTGATTTTCGGATTAATTTCCACTGCTATAATGTTTAATATCTAGCAGGTCTTTATGGGAGTTCTGTTTATTAGTGCGAAAGCATTGGTTGCTGAACATACGGTACATAAATCCTTCATAAACCTTCTCATACTCTAAATGAAACTGTGGCAATTGTTGGTCTCTTGTCGTACTAACTTCACGACTAGGACTAACTGATGATACATCTAAGTATGATTTCGATTGTCCTGAAAGAGGGTTGTTACAAGTGAGGCTGAAACATTTTTTTTTGGATTCCAGAAAGGAACAAAGTTGAAACGAAGCTCTTGAACTAGAAACATACTGTTCACGAGGAAAAGAAAATAAGCCCTGCTCCATCGAACCGTTTTTGTTCATTACTATCAAAATTCAATACAAGTTAAATGTGTTGAAATGAGATGACAAAAAATAATATTCCACAGAAGTAGCAACCACGATATGTGTTAAAAGTTGCATCCCAAGACAAAATGATAAATACTTTTTCGATTTCCATCAAGAAACAACATGTTTTTAAAGAAAACGTCTGTCACTCAGCACTATGAGATGTTACGGCCATTCTACAGAGACTATCGAATGCTCTTCAGCTTTTGTTTTTAAAAAATCCTCTGCATCTACAGGTAATTTTAATATACACATTTAGTGTCCTCTAACTTTTCATTGTCAGAATGGTGCAGTATTTACCGAGACATAACACATGATATTGCACGCTAGTGAACGACACCTGTGCCTATAATAATATAGTGCATTATTATATAATCCTTTTTTCTCTGTTAACTTTACATTGTGAAAACCGTGCAGTATATTACGATACTGAACACTTTGATATTGCACGCATGTTCACAACACGTGGGCCTAAAAATAGTATAGAGTATTATGAACTATTTTATAAACGAACCATGTACACTAATGTAGTAGACAATTTAAGATGTAGGTTAAAAAATTTGTTTCTGGTTGATCTAAAGCAGCTGTTTCGTCTGTTTGAAAGTAGAGATGATAAAGTGAACAATGTGGACGTGTTTACAGATTCACAAATGAAACTTTCTAACAAGCAAATGAATGAACGCGATATTCGCAATGTACACAACAAATCTGAGACACGCAATATTGAAATTACCATTCTGATCATTTAAACGTTGATTTAGGAGAAATGTGCGTAACTTTTCTTTAGTAAAATGGTTTAGACTAAGACCAGTGCTCTCTGGAGTATATAAAAATAGCATGGAAAAGGATACTATCGCATATTTAATAGAGTCGTATCATTTCGTAAGTGAAAGTACTAAATTCGTGAAAAGATAATGCAGCTGAAGGTTTTAGTAGAAAAGTAAATGCATCAGAGCCAATAGGTCAAGACGAAGAAGAATTCATATTTCCGCTGGCTGACTGGACTGGCACACACCAGCTGTTTTGCAGTTGTCCCCGTTAACTTTGTTGAAACAATGTTTCAGATTTAGGCTAGCGATAGACGCCATACATGTCATAACATAGCTGAGTCCCTAAAAAGAGCATGCAAGTGACCAGGCATAAACTTGTCTTCTTAAGCTCTAATAGGTATGGCCAAAAATATAGTCATATTTTGGTATCTTGAATGTCCTCAAAATGTACTTTTTTGATTCTGCAAATCCGAATTACAAAAGCTATGTCACAATTTATAAAGTGTGATTACACCTTTCCAACTGCAATAACATTCTCCTTATAGAACTCAAAATGAAATGAACGTGAAATTCCATAGCATCGTTTTGATAATACAATTGAAAGAGTTCATACTTTTCCCACAAAATGATTCCAAACATTCAATGACAGAACAGAAACACACATGCAGATGAGTCAAGATTCGTTCCTCCCTCCTAAAATAAAAGACACGTTTACTCTGTGGAATTGGCACAGTTAATAAATCCAGTCCATAATCTGCCGATTTAAGTAGAATCGACAAAATAGACCAGTATCCATTCATTCCAGACCAACTTGAAAAGCCGTTCCAATGCGCATTCATTCACAATATGACTATACATTTCAGTTTTAAGTAGAACAAAACGACAATTCATTTTTGAAACTGATGTGGAGCGTGCTACTAAATTCAAAGGTTGCTGGTCGGTGCTATGTGTGCATTAATATTGTTATTGTGTATTGAATAATCTACGGTTGTGTGTTAATTTTCGGAATATAGCATAAATTTAATTACTTTGTTTCTTGTAGTGTATTTTTAATTTAGCCTTATGTAGAGTAAGGAAATGAACATATAATACAAAGGTTACTATATTTAGAAAGGAAAATATGAACTTGTTTTCTCTGATGGATACTGCACTCTCACATGTCGTGCAATCCATCAGAAGAACTTCGTTCAAAAGTACCATACCAATGCAGTGATCTATAATTACATTGCAAATAGAATATGCCAGCCTATTTTATTCAGGTTTGTACTGTTTGTTACACCAACATAAAATTATAAAATTAATTATTAGGGAAAATGCTTGCATTTGGTCATAGCGACATATTATAGTGCTGATACGGGAATATAAGAAGATTTTTGAACGTGTCTTAATGGCTATTGATACAGACGGCACACAATTCGTTTTAAAAGGGAATACACATAAAAATGTGCGTGTCTGTATGTAACGTGCCTAACTGAATAGTTCTTCCCATGTATGCAATGTGCCTATCTGAAAAGGCCTACATGTGTATGCAGCACAGTTCAACACAGTGAACATATATTCCAGTTTTCACAGATAAAATATATCAAATGGTAAGGACATA
Organism: Megalonaias nervosa; assembly: GCA_016617855.1. Classification (NCBI taxonomy): domain Eukaryota; kingdom Metazoa; phylum Mollusca; class Bivalvia; order Unionida; family Unionidae; genus Megalonaias; species Megalonaias nervosa. Next base: position 153,174 of record JAECUM010002556.1, read on the forward strand.
TGAACGCCAAACATGCTTTAATAGACCAATGCTCCAAGTAGTTTATAAAGCCACTTTGTACAGCTGATCACAAATATATTAACTATAGATATATGTTACAAACGGACATAAAATTGTTCATTTATTGTATTGATGCATTAAAAAAGATTAGTTTTGCATGATGATGCAAAAATATAAACGTATTATCTGAAGTTTACTGTAGAATACAAACGTATTTATACGGTATGACCGCGATAGCAGCGAACTAATTCTCGCTAGGTTAGAAGCTAGTGTTCTTCATTATTTCTAACCAAAGGTCTGTATAAAGCGACGATATGCAAGGTGAAACTTAGCCAGTAATATGTACTATTACTATGGGCTGGAACTAAAGCCTGGACATTTAGCTCGGCCTGATTAAGCCGCTTTCAACTCTGGAGAGTTACGGCAAGGTTGAAAGACTGCTAAAGGGAGTTTGTGGTCGGCATGGAATCCTGCCGCAAAGGCTGATAAACCCGGGACGTCCTAAGAATGTCCAGACATGGGAGCCCTAGTCAAATGAAGTAATCTATAATTCACTACACAGTAAAGAAGGTATTGGAGGACGTACCTATGCAGTGAATAAGTCAATAGAGGTCGTACAAACACAGTATGAAAGCCATTAGAGGGCGATCTAGAATGAGGAAACCATCATAGGTGAAGTAATTCAGTGTAACAATCATAATGTGCTCTTAAGAACGCAAAAAACTAATTGCATAACATTTGAAAAAAGCATAACTGCAGAGTCTCTTTTTCACTATTATGCATTAAGTTTTAATTCATCCTAATCAGTTAATTAAATCATCTTAATTGTTTGTGAGTTTTGTATTTATGTTCTTATAAGTAGCATTCCAAAGATCTATTCATCCATTCTGTGACGATTGCCATAATGTGCTTCATAAACCGACACAAAGTGGGAATGAGTATGACCGGTGTTAGTTCATTTCATCATGCATGTCTTCATACGTGTTTGTTACATGCAGCGATATCACCAGACATAAACTATAAATACGAGGCATACAATTAACATTAATATCAATGAAATATAAAATACTATATTTACACTGTCCTCTTATTTTAGTAAATTATGACATGTTTTGATGTTAAAAACCTACGAGTCTCTGAATTTAAATAAGCGATATCCATCCATCTCACCCGATCCAGCCATTTCCATCCAATTATATTAAATTATTCATTCATTGTTGAATCTTATCGTTCATATCTTATGAAGTTTCTTTAGATTATTTGGATCTGAATCACCAGTATCTGATTTTTGTAGCCATGCAAACATGGTCTAGCTGTTAGCTTGGTAATTTAGCTAGTTGTGTTAAGGTCGTGTGTCCAAAATTCAGAATTCTTATTGAAGAATCTTTTTAACATCAACGTAAAGTCAATCACACATGTTTAAATGTCACGCACATGATGTCAGGCCAAGGGAGGTATAAAGGAGTATGGCTATACAGGATAATGGATTTTCATGATTATATAACCAATAAGATATGAGCACAGGCATCATTTCTGATAGGGGTCTGCATTAGACTAAAGGATGCTTATTTTAATGAATCGTTGATAAATGATAACTCGAAAAATGAAAGCATATTGTTATTGTTGCATTGTGTATCGGCGGGCTCTGAAGCATTGCGGGCTGAAATGATATCGTATCGGGACAAAGATGATAAAATATCATGTGACGATTACTGTCGTAATTTAGAGAAATAAATGCAATTTAATCTTCCTTCTTTTTGCATCAGGTCACGTAAAAGTCATGCTCAGTGACCGTTAAGAATTACAGCGCGTCATCAATATATAATAAAGCCAGTGGATGGACATCTCATACACGAATCATATAATAACTATTACCATTATATCATAGTCCAGTAAGATCCTTACATTGGATTTTATTTAGTTTTGACATTAAACCGAGACTAGATGTATATGAAAAGCAAATACTGTTACCAATAGTGAAGCAATTATAAACTAGATTAAATCATAAATCATATACCTGTCTTTGTCGATTGCGCTATCTGAAAAGTCTTCATTCTTCCTAATTCTTCCACAGTAGATGGCCAACACAATAACTATCACAACAAAAGGTATCCCTAGTGGAATTCCGACTCCTAAACCGACCACAAGCTCAAATTTATCTCAAAGATAAGAACTATGTCATTATGTGACTAATCATTATATCTTTGGTATATTGAATGTGGTAATTAGCATGACGGTGATAACATTTTCATTTAAAAACAAGAACAATCAAGCATGGTGAGTTACCTGAAGCTACAACAGTTTTCATCCACTAGAAACGGAGAATATATATTCCATGTAAATTGGCATTAACAAAACGATCATTATTACACACATAATGAACCTTTATGTCCTAACAATTAAATAACAAACAGAACAAAACAAACAAAAAAAAAAAAAAAAAAAAAAATAAATAAATAAAAAAAGGACTTTCATGTGTATCAACGTTGAATGCAGACTTTTTATCGGGGATCCGTGTAGGTCCATAAGAGAGTAATTGGACTGTACTGTTAAGGTACTTCCATATATGAGAATGGAGATAAGTGGACAGTACTGTTGAGGTCGATACATAGGTGAGTAAGGGGATAATTGGAGTGTACTGGCAAGGTAGGTACGTAAGGGGTAAATGTATAATTGAACTATACTGTTAGCTCTTTTCTGTTTTCAATAACGTGTAAAACCAAGGTTTGAACATAAAAACGGGTTTGTAAATTATTCTCAAATGTAACAGAACAAATTTAAATAAAGTGTATATATTAGTTTTTCGCAACGCAGAAATACAAATATCTCAAATTTAATTCGAAAAAAACCCATGTGCATAGAAACTCAAATAGAAATGACATATAAGCTCTGTTACTTTCAGAGGCAAGCTTTTTATGGTCATATTAAATCTGATATGTCACACTTGATAATATTAAACATAACGCAATCAATTGATATTTCTTTGGGAATTCCTATTTAATAGTTACAACATAGCGATTTGTTGGAGCGATTATAGTACGCACTCAGTAAGAAATCCCACATAACTTAATGATACAGAGGAATACATATAATGTAAAAGACACACAAGAACAAATGGAAAACTAGTAACTTCATTTAGGTCTAGTAGAAAAAAAGTTACATAAATAGCGTAACATAAGGATGGGATAAAATGTGCATAAACTAGTTTAAAATAAAGGAGTGTCGTCAATGTATTTGTCTTCTATACTAAGATAGGTGATAGTGTTACGTGTAGGATTGTAAAAAAAATAGCAAGAGAAAAGAGTGAAGCCAACAAGCTTTGTAAATTTTAACAAAATAATTTATTTCCCTAGAAAACAATGTAAAAATTAGAAATAGGACTTACGGTTTGTGAATATAATCCAAAATTTAATCCTAAGATTGAATAATATAAGTCCTATCACTAAACAGTTCTAATTTAATCCGGGTTCGAATCTCGATGAAATTCCAATATGGAGGCGATGACGTCAGATGATGTCTGTACTGATGGTAACAGATGCTCGAATTAATCACAGTTTATGTTTCCGTATAGAATTCCAGAATGAATTTTCACTGAAATTTTTTGTCCCAGAACATTTTATACATATAAAGCACTTGTTTAGTTTTCTAGAGAATCAATTATTAAATTCCAACAAAAAACCCAGATGAACTTCAAAAATAAACTGGCAACAACAATTGAAACCTCTTGAGCCCTCAAGATTTAAAATACAACTCCCCCGAACTAGTAGAAAATGGCTGTTTTAAGCCTCGAGTTTCGATCACATGGTGCTTCACGTGATGGGCTACGTGATTCTAATGTGAACATTGCAATAGAAGCGTACAACCCGTTGGCACGTCCGCCATGGAAGAACTTAGCGAATCTTATTATAAAATTCAAATAAAAAAGTTGTTTACAAATTAGAGCCATCAAGCAATCAGAAAATGACCCTGGTAACAGCCAATCGTTTTAGCTCGATCTTTACAAAATCTATGAACCAGAGTGAGCTAAAAATGACTACAATGTAACCTTATACGTTCTGTACAACTGAATTTACTGGAAAAAATATCGAATCCAGTGAAAATAATCATTACAATAAAATGTAATGAAACAAAAGTAAAATAAGAAAGAATTTTATAACTAACATACAAGCAATTTAATTACATATACGTATCACTTCCCCCATAAAGAAAAAGAAAGATTTATATAATAAAGCTTTCTTTTTACCATACGTAAATTATACATGAGGTAAAATAAAATTACATAAGAAAATTCTTATGAATTGTATAAAGTGTACATGAAATAATATATCTATACACGGGAAAGGTGCATCTGCAATCAGATTGTCTTTTCCTTTGATGTGCTTGATGTTAAAATTATATTCGTGCAAAAACAAACTCCACCTTAATAATCTTTGAGTCTTATTTTTCATCTTGTCGATGAAAGTAAGGGGTTGTGATCACTAAACACAACAACCAGAGAAGGAGCTGAGCTAATGTAAACTTCAAAATGCTGTAATGGCAATATTAAAGCCAAACATTCCTTCTCGATTGTTGAGTAATTTCTTTGGTGCTTATTTAATTTCTTAGAGAAATAGCACACTCGGTGATCAACACCATTTCTCTCTTCTTGAATCAATACTACTCCAACGCCAACATCTCTCGCATCAACAGATAATTTAAACGATTGATTGAAATTTGGAGCTGTTAGAACCGACGCACTTTTGAGTATGGCTTTTGATCTATCAAAAGCTTCATAACATGTTTCATTCCAAAGTTTGTCAGAGGTTCAGCAATATTAGAAAAATTGAAACAAAACTTTCGATAGTATCCGGCCATACCCAAAAATCGCATCAGTTGCTTTTTACTGACAGGCACAGGAAATCAGAGATAGCTTTAATCTAAGCATCTATAGGTTTAACTTGACCATGTCCCACAATATGTCCTAGAAAGGTTACACAAACACGGCAGAACTCACTTTTAGATAAATTGATTGTCAAATTTGCATCAATGAGTCTGTCAAAGAATTTCCGAATCGTGGCTAGATGTTCTTTCCAGGTGTCGTTGTAGATGATGACATCGTCAATGTAAGCATCACAATTATCTAGACCAGAGATAATCATATTCATCAAGCGTTGAAAGGTACTTTGGGAACCCTTCATCCCAAACGGCATTACCTTATATTGGTAGAGTCCATCTGGAGTCACAAAAACGAAATTTCATTTGCTCTTTCCGTTAGTGGAATCTGCCAAAATCCTTTCAGAAGGTCAAATTTGGTGACATACTTAGAATTTCCAATTTTATCAGTAGTCATCGATTCTTTGTAATGGAAATGAATCCATTTTTGTCACACTGTTCACCTTCCTATAATCAATGCACATACGGAATGTTTTATCCGGTGTCGGAACAAGTATACATGGTGAACTCCAATCACGTTTACTAGGCTCTATGAAATCCTTCTCCAGCAAATATTGAATTTCCTTTTTCAAGAATTCATGTTTGAGAGGGTTCATCCTGAATGGGTGTTGTTTCACAAGTTTTGAATCTACAATTTTAACGTCATGAAAAATTTTGTTTGTCATTGTAGGAATATCTAGTAACAAGTGCTCATATTCGAATAATAACTGTTTAAGTTCATTCCTTTCTTGTTGCTGTAAACGTAAACATTTCTGGTCCAGATTTTTCATAATTTTCGAATTCCAAGGATTTCTTGCTCCAAGATCTGCAGAGTCTAATTGAATTTCTTCACTTAAATCCTCGGTTGGTGAGATAGGTACAACTAAATTAATTGCATGATTTACTTGGCTATCTCATTCAATATACTCCTTTAACATGTTAATGTGGCATAGTTGTTTTTGTTTTCGCCTCCCAGGAGAATTTATGATATAAGTTAAATCATTTACTTTCCTTTGAACCGTGTATGGACCATACTACTTGACCTGAAGGGGATTTTGTGGAATGGCAAGAGAGCTAGTACTCTATCACTAGTCTGAAAACTCCTATCATTTGAGTTTTTATCATATCTTGATTTCATTCTGGACTGAGTAGAGCACATATTTGCTCTTGCGTCCTCACAAGCCGTTGACAACTTGTACTTAAAATTAGAAACATAATCAAGAAGATTGAGTTCAGTATCTTGATCAGAAAGAAGTTTCTCTTTCAGCAACTTCAATGGTCCACGCACAGTATGTCCGAAATCTAATTCAAAGGGTCTGAATTCTAAAGATTCTTGAACGGACTCCCTAACAGCAAACAAAAGTAAATGAACGCATTCATCCCAATTTTTACTCGTATCAAAGCAATATGACCGAATCATATTCTTCAAAGTTTAATGAATTCTTTCTAAAGCCCCTTGGCTCTCAGGGTGGTAGGCAGAAGATTTAAGTTTGTTGATTGCCTAATTCGTGCATAGCTTGCTGAAAAATTCCAGACATAAAATTTGACCCTTGATCCGATTGGACAGATTTAGGAAGGCCAAATTGAGTAAAAAACTTTATCAAATTTTTTACTATTTTTTTTTGTTTTTTTAATATTCCTCAAAGTAATTTCCTCTGGGAATCTTGTTGACGTACACATAATGGTCAACACATATTGGTTGCCTGACTTGGTCTTACGTTAAGGACCAGCACAATCTACCATAATTCTGCTAAATGGTTCGTCAAATGCAGGAATTGGTTGCAGATGAGCCTTAGGTATCTTCTAATTGGGTTTTCTTACCATTTAAAAAGCATGACAAGATCTACAAAATTTACAAACATCACTTTTGATTTTTGGCCAAAGTTCAATGCTCCCTTGGTCATTTCAAATTTTCAGCAACTTTTTCAAACTAAACAAATATTTGTCTACTTCATTTTGTTTAAAAGGGGGCACTAACCTAACATTTCTTGTAATGTCAAAACTTGAATTTGTATGTGAAGTGGGATTATGCTTTTCACTTGCCAGCTCAATTTCTTTCATTTTAATTTGAAATTCCTTTTCATCCTTCTGTTTTGCATCTGTACGTGGATTTGTTCTTTTTGAAACTCTAATTGCATTTGGCTATCTTTCTCCCTATCCTGTCTCTCTCTCTCTCTCCTTCTCTTCAAATTGCAATTTCATTTGTTTATCATTCTCTCTTTCCCGTCTCTCTCTCCTCTTCAAATTGTAATTGCAATTGCTTCTCTCTTTCCTCCTTCTGAAGCTCAAGCTTCCTTAACTCCAATTCCATCTTGTATTTCAGTTTTAATTCCTTTAATTTGATGTCATAAGCTGATACCGACTTACTGACCAAGGCCAAAACACTTTTATCAAAAACATTCTTCTCTACCAAATATTGAATCAAAATATTTTTAATTTCTTGTTTTGTTAAGGGAGATTTTGCTTCAGAAAGATCGTACTTTCTGGCAAGTTGAAGCAGCTTATCTTTTTCAGACTATCCAACTGCTCCTGAGTAGGACTAGAAATAAAAGTCTCCACTTTTAATGACATTGTGAATGAAAGCCTGTTTTCACTAAAGATTTCAAGCAATATGTAAAATAGTACTTGGGATTTAAAAACCAGGGGACTTTAAATTAAAAAAAAACAAACAAACAAACTATTTTCTGAAATATTTAGCCAAATTTCA